>MIQA02012316.1:5850-21017 GCA_001887855.2 Sclerospora graminicola | reverse complement strand
ACAATGGCTTGCTTACTTGTTACCACTGGACGAAGCGTCGACAGTGCTTGCTAGTAGATGGTTTGTCAGTAACGCAAGTTTCGTGTTGGCTGCGCTTTTTCTATATCGTTGGGTTGCATCGTAGTAGGAGACGAGATTGTTGCCCGACGAGCTGCCTACCTTTTCTGCGTGGCGCCCTCTACAAATCATTTATTATTGGTATTTTAACTCGAGTGTAAATGAATAGCGGCTGCCACCCTATACATACTTCTACATGTAGTTATGTCGCTCAGGTTTTACAATAAAGACAAACCTAACCCTACTGGGTGCACATGATTGGATGCTGTGCAGATTTTGGTTTGGTGCGCTCTAGGCTAGCCCTATTAGAACCCCATCCCTTTATTTGAACCCCCCCTTGAACAGAACCCCAGGTCCACCTGGGGCTAATTCTATAACCCCATCCCTCAAATAGAACCCCACCCAATTTAACAATTTGGTGTAACATAATTCATCAGATTATGGTGGGTCATCCGTTTATGGCGGAAAAATTCTCGATAACCAATCAGAAACACGATATTCAAAATACACTCCAACCACTGGCTCGCTTTTCACAGCATCAGTTTATGGCACCCGGTGAGCAAAACACACAACGCTTGCGCGAAAAAACAGTCCACTGACATTTCTCTCATAATAATATTTAGCTCGATGCTTCCGTATGTTTTTTCGGTCCGTCTGACTAAAATAGACCACAATAGTGGTCGTTCTCCTCAATAGAGCTCCTGCCAAAATCTACTGCATAGAAAACTCAAACTTTGCCATTTGTGCGCCACTGGAGAAGACAAATATTAACGGCTTATGTTTAAAAATATACCAGCTGACGCATCATTAAAACAGCTTTATTTCCGTACCTGTCTCAATCCGATTGGCTTAAAAGTGCCAGAATGATGACCAAAAAGCTTAAATACCCATTTTGGCCCCATAATCTGATGAATTACGTTATAAAATTAATTATCGGTTTAATTAGGGAAATTATAAGTGTAAGTTAAACTGCCAATTTGGGGCCTTCGTTAATTTATGTGCAGTGTTGTAGTCATAACTTTTCTCCTATTTATAATCTGTCTCAAAAAAAATTATTGGGTAAAAGTCCAACTAATCAGGATTTTTTAAAGCCGTTTATCTATCGCTAATGGGCCCATGCATCAAAAATATTAACTCTTTCTGTTCGTGTCTCGCAAAAGTACGAAATGCCAATTTGGGGCCGCTTTTTTATATGAGTTTTTGTATCACCTTTACCATACCTACCCCTTTTAATATTAGCAAAATCAAAACTACCAATCGGTACGCTGTCATTTTGTTTATTTCTACCAATTGGTACGCTGACATTTTTTTTGTTTACGCTTATTGGGCAAAACCAGGAGCGGCCTCAAATTGGCAGGAGGTCCTAAATTGGCAGTTTACCTGACCTCACCCCGTACCTCACTATTGCAACATGTACCTCAATTTTGTTACGCGTACCTCATAGTTTATAACAACAACAATAATACCGGTATTAATACCTGTATTTCGGCGCGCGCGCCAATTTTAGCGCGCAATTATTCTGTAATTACGTAGGTCAAGAATTGGTGAAACTTTGAAAGCACTTGAGAGCGCATCCCGACGAGAACTGCAAGCACTGGCCAAAGGGCTGCAGCTGTACCGTGGAAATCCAAGTCCAAATTTATTGTGAAATGCGCAATGCAGTTCCTGAACGACCATCCCGAGGACGGCGAGCAGCAGGTACTGTGTGTACTGGTTTTTTTTTCTGTGAAGGCTCGTCACCAATGACGCCACCTAAACCAGAGATAATAATTTTGAAAAGAAGATCCCGTGGAGGCCAAGAATCGAATCTGATATGAAGCAGGCATCACATATGCCACATAAAGACAAGATGAATCCTTGCTAGACGCAACTTTCTTTTTTTCTCAAATAGAACCCCCCTCGAATATAACCCCACATTTGGGTGGGGTTATAGTGATAACCCCAGTGGGGTTCTAATACAGTTTTTACAGTATTTTAACTGGACGTTCTAAAGTATTTATCAAGAATTCAAGTACGTAAATTAACCTCAAAAGGTTTATTACCCGGTGTTTCAAAATTTATTGGTAAGTTTTATTAAGATGATTATAACAGAAAGTAGATGTCCAATCTTATAATTTTAGTTTCCAAAGACTGTTGATTGGTCCAACCAGCGCCTCCAGAAAATATTTGGTCCACCTAGATCGATTTTGCAAGTGGGTCTTTAAGATACTTACTGTAATAAAACGAAAACGTAATTACAAAATAATTGCGGCGAAAAGTGGCGCGCTTTGCTCGCTGCCAGTCCGGTACGCAATAACGGTAGTAGTTGTTGTACTGTTTACCAAATTGGTGTTGGGGGTTCTATTTGAGGGATGGGGTTGTAGATTTAGCCTCAGGTGGACCTGGGGTTCTGTTCAAGGGGGGTTCAAATCGAGGGATGGGGTTCTAATACAGGTTTTACAGTATATCCGCTGTATCCGATGCCTAACCTGCAACATTTATAACGAACCACAGAAAACGAAGTTAAATTCAAAGACAGTGATGACTGAGTACTGTATCGCTGTAATTATGGCGCGTGGGGTATTGAATAATCGTAGAGAAATGGAATTGACGCAAACGCTAAAACTTCGACGCTCGAATTTTTGCGACAGTTTTGCGTTGTTCGACAGAACCGAAAAAGCTCAAGTCGTTGATAGTAGGACTTCTGAATATGAAAGCAATGAAAGACGGAAAGAAAATAAACGACGTGAATTCAACTGCCACATCATATTTTTCCGTTGTAAAAACGCTTGACTATCTCTGCAATCCAACAGCGTACGGAAGTGGTAGCGCAACGAAGAAGCAAGTGGCTCAAAATGCACGAAATAGTAGGCTCCGAAGGAAATAAATGGGTCACTCGGCCTCTTCGATAAAAAGGCCAAGCAACCGACGACTCCAGTGATCTGATTAAGTAAGCTGTCAAGACATTCGGGTCGAAGTAGTAGAATTTTAGAAGTATTGACAGAGATATGAAGCTTTTGTGGCATCTTTATGATATTTATTACAAAATTGGAGAAAGAATTTCTAGTTACAAATTGTACCTAGCATTTTATAACTTTATAATGTATGGGGTTGTATTGAAACCTTTTACGTGTTGACACAGTAGTAGTAGCCAGAATAAAATTGTGCGCGCTATACAAGGTCAAGTCAATTCGATATGAAAAGAGAATTAATCGTTAGTCGGAGGTGCTTACCTATGAATTATTAAACCGACTTTTGCTCCTGTTTTGTAGTGCTTTGACTGGCACAGTGTACCATATCCGTACCTATGATGGATTTTACTGTATATTGGGGGGTGAGTCTATGGTTTTGGGGGTGATTGATTATAAAGGCCCCCAAAAATACACCAAAGCTCAATTGGTTTCGTCAAATGTCCAAAATAGAATCAGCAATGACCAAAATTATTCGACACCTTTTCATAAATTATACAAACCATCACAAAGGGTTTTCAAAGGATATAACTATTAACATCACCAAGCAAACAAAATAATAATATCGAGAGGGATTTAGCCTCGATCGTGGTGCGCGCGAATTTATCGCGCCAAATTCATTATGCGCACCCAGGAGTGGGAGTCGATAGGGTTAATCCGCAACATGTCAACCGAAAAGATAAAGGACTACTGGGATGCGCCTCCATTTTACACATAGACATTGACTCAGACTTTTCTTTTCTCGCTTCTTTTTCGCACACAAATGGGACAACTCTTCCCGGACAAGCGCATCTTTCTCTTGTTCGAGTTTCTTGACTTCGGAAGGCTTGGTGGTGTCGGTCTTGTTCGTCTCTTCGGGTTTTTAAGCTTTCAAGAGCTTTTCTTTGTATTTATTCATTCGAATCCGCCATTTCAATAATGATTTAAAGTCCGCTTTCCCAAGAACCTAAGAGTATACACAGTCGACAGTTAGAAATGGTAAGAGATTTGAACGGAGTTTGGAAGAAAGAGAATATCGGAATGGAGTAAAAAGACCTGAGTGCACGAGGGCAGGTATCAGCAGCACCACGCACAGGCTTCCGGTGGTTTTTCTCGAATTTAATCGGACGCCAGAACAATAGTAGGACTCAGACAAAGAGTTCAGATTTGGAATCGTCATTTCCTCTCTTTATCTCCATCGACATAATCAACCAAATGATAGATATTTCAACAGGAACCACCTTGAGATCATTCAAACATGTGACGATTTCATCCGTGGTGCTAACATGTTCCCGATATACCTCATCTTCTGGTAAGAATTTGATCCGTGTAGTAGTCGAATGGGATCGTGACTTTCCAGGAATTGAGTAATACTGCACTCGTTTGTCAAGGTCATACCCAAAGTCTCGTCATAACCTGTATACACAGCGATTTCGTTAGTATATCTCATACATAAGAGACAGTTTGGTAGGAATGTCATAGGTCTAGCCTCCAAATTGCAAGCAAAGAGCAACGTTCCCTTTCCAAAAGAAGAGAACGCAACATATGCAGACACTGTAGACCCTCGATATTGCTATTTGCTGCAAACAGCGCTAGGACTGATGGGTAAAAGACCGCCAGAGACTCGAAATAATGCAGACGGATACGTATGGAATATAACCTACCTTCACAATGGCGTTTGCGCTCTCCAAACTTGAGATGAAAGGTGTTAATCTTCTTTTCAAGCACTTCCACTTGATCAAAGACTTATTTCGGATCAACAAACTTGTGATCAATTGAATGAGATACCAATCATTGTCACACACGACAAAGATCTCGGCCGATTCGTTATGAGAAGCCAGAGGTTTCGTCGCACTCACTTTCTTGAACAATTGTTTAAGCACCCAAAGCATCCCCTTATAATCTTGAGATCGAAAAACCTTCGAGACAAACGTGCCACCACGTCCCATGACGTCCACCGCGATCAGGAGCGTGACTAAAGCCAATTCATTCTGCACATACGCGACCTTGGAATACTCGACACCGACATTCGCGCACAATCACAAAGCACGACGTCGACTAGCCAACTCTGCATTTCTTGCTTGATTGTCTGACCACAGCGAGCCCTAGTGATATCACATTGAAACGTCTCGACCCCTCGAATTGGAGCAAATGTATGCCCAAAATGATACGGCAGCAAATTCGAAATATGAAAGTGCCAAGACGATATCAAATACAAAAGTTTTGAAAATTAAATTGTTTATAGGAGTACTATTTGTAGCAGGTCCGACGAATAATTTTGGTCATTGCTGATTCTATTTTGGACATTTGACGAAACCAATTGAGCTTTGTGTGTATCAATTCAAATAGGTATATACCGGTATATCACTAGAAATAATAGAGGGTTTCAGATTTTCCTTGCGACGGATATCATACAGACAATCCTCTCAATTTGTTAGGTCCAAGACCAATCATTAAACTATATTATTATGAAGGTATAGAAATGTATGCAGACATCAATTTTTGCAGTTTATAGTACCACTTTTAAACAGCCGCACTTTATAAACAAAGGAGAGGGTTTATTTGGGCATATGTCGTAAGGTTTCTTTGGTATTAATTGGGAGCATGGATGTGGTGTGACATGGAGCTCTTGCAACTATGCAGCACGGAAGGACAAAATTAGTGCGAGCGATTTTTAAGAAGTATAAACTGGTTGTAATTGATAAATTTATTGCTACATGGGGTCCCGACGCAGTAGCAATGACGCTTCTCTTCAAAAATAGACACAAAGCAGGAATTGAGAAGGTAGCAAATAACCTGTTAAAATACCCCCTTTGTCACAATTCAATTTCACCTCGACCTTGTGTTGATTAATACGTTTTGAAATTAACTTTGCGGAATGCATAGCAAAATCGTTATCAGTAATCATATGTATGTTGTCCACGTACAATTTGTTAAAAAGGGGTATAAATTCTTCGCAGTCTAACAATTTGAGAGGATTGTCTGTAAAGGAAATTAAAAAAGAGTTCGAATTTTGCCTTCAAGCCCCTCAAGCCAGCAAAGGTTGAGTAGAGATCCGGACTTTGCACATCAGCGTAAGCATCACCAGTTCTACTACGATGAATGAGCCAGATCCCTGTGCCTGACCCTCCCGATAAGAGTAATGAGCCTTCAAGAGGAAATGAGATCTAAGTGGAGGAGCAACCTCAAGCAGCTGGGGAATCAGGAACCTCCTGTGCGCCTCCGGAAGGAGGAGCGACGAGCGATACTTCCAAAAATCCAGCAGAACCGGAATCAGAACCGGTAATACTGTGGTGTAGTCGCTCTCAGAAAATCTTCCTGAGACGCGAACACCCACGGGGGTCCCAGACGACTGACTACCGGAGGGGGTACTCCGTCCATCCGAGTCATGATCCGATCCGGCTTCCGGCCGGCTGGATCGGTCGCTTCCATCCGCTTGATCGCGACTGCTCGAATGTTGCATGTTGAAAGCTCACCTTGTGTACCCGTCAGTACTGGGTGGTTAGCTCTCCTGGTGGACCCTAGGGCGAAAAGTGTAAATCCGTCCAATAGGGAGATGAGGGTTAGGACTAGGGGTAGCTCCTGGGCGGAAATCGTCACCGGGGAGCTCGTCTGGCAATACACTTGAACTTTGTATAGTGCCGGCTGGGCCGAGAATAGTCGATCGGCCAGCTAAACCAATAAGACACTTGAAGTTTGTATAGTGCCGGCTGGACCGAGAATAATCAATCGGCCAGCTAAACCAATAACAATGAAGGGCGAATCCAAATGTGTATATGAGGCAGATACAACTCCACGCTCTTCCACAGAAGGCCAAAATGTCACCACTTCCCAATACTTAATACCGTGTTCAAAACACGGGCGACTTGAGGTGAGTATACGAAGTCGCCGCGACTCCCGGTCAGGGGACTTCCGGTGGGTTAACTTAACCTTCCCCGGGCAAACCAATAACAGCAAGAGGGGACCTTGTTAGCCCTCTGCCGTGAACCAATAAAAGCGACTTGCGTCTAAGAAAGCGAAACGTATACTGATTTATCCTATGTCCAATACTCCCTTTGTGTAACCTACCTCAAATAACACGGCTGACCAGTCATGTACCTTACCCAACGCAACCCGGCTAACTCCGACTTTGTGTACCGGTCCGGCCGGTACACCAACCCCAAATGGTACCAACCCGGCCGGTACACCGAACCCATATGGTACCAGTCCGAATGGTACATTGTACCCGGCCGGCTCGGCCGGATAGCCACCCATCCGCGCCTCTCGGCCGCTGACGCTAGCAATCCCTTGGCAGCCTCTCCTACGATCCAGGTGCCTACTCCTTCCACTAGAACAATCCTCTTCTTTCAGGCTCCCTTCACTCCATCCTTACGAACAGTCCGCCATCTTGGCCGTCAAACATCCATAGTCCTTCCGTCTGCTCAGCCCGCTTGTCCGACTATCCTCGCCCCTTGTCAGGTCCGCCGACTTGATTTCCAGCCGGGCACCGCCCGACCGCTTGCAGGTGTGCCTGGCAGTCCCAGATTGCATCTTATTACTGACCGGTCTGGGCATCCGGCTTAGGGTGACATTTCAGCCAATCCGATGCGGGCATCCATCATCATTAGTCCGTTAACTTCTGGAGCACTTCACCACAGCCGCCCCTGAGCCTTGTCGCAGCCGCACAACGGTTGAGGCACGCGCTCATCACATTCCCCACACTTTGATTTTCACCGCCTCTATGTCTGAACGTGACAACGCCCCCATTGCTCCTGTGCCGGGCCACTCCCCGGTCAATACTCAGCCATCGGCCGTAGGACCGGATGCCCATCCGGCCGGCCCAGAGCATCGCCCCGGGCAACCCGACCTGGCTGCTCTGCAAGCTCAAGTCGCTGCGCTGACCGCTCACGTAGCCAGCCTAGAGCAAGCAAACACCGAGTTGGCTGCGACCGCCCGGCTGGCTAGCCAGCAAGCGGATGAATCCCGGGTCCGGGAAGTTCTGGCTACTTTTCAATCTCGCGACCGAATTGGCCGACTGGAAAGTGAGAACGCCGACCTTCTCCAAGCGAGAGATCGCCTCCAAAAACAGTCGGACTCACAGCGTGTCCTAAACCAGAAGGCCGTAGCTGCCTTGAAGCTCCAAAGTAAGTACCTTCCGCCTGTTCCGGTTCGCCTCCCCACTCACTCACTCCGTGTATGCTCTTAGACCAAAACGTCATGAACCTCCGCGTCTTGATGATCGAGTCTTTTCAGACCGCGCGTGAGTTGACGACGCGCTACGACAGCTATATTAAGCTCTCCAAACGATTGGAGGGTTCGCAGTTGAAACTGGGCAATTTGGAGTTTCGCCGGATCCGGCTTGCCAAAAAGCTGACAAAGTACCAGAAGGCGCTATATCAGTCGGCCGATGCATCGCCCGACCTTCAACGCCGAATCCGGGAGCTTGAGGCCGCATACGCTGAAACCCAATCGGGTGTGAGTGAAGCCCGGGAGGCGTTTACCCAACTTGCGGAGGAGCGTGCGAACTGCCTGTCCTCTCTCAAGGAAGATCGGGCCCGTCTAGCTGCTTCGGCGTCCCGGGTGAGAGGTCTCATGAAGGGTCCTGCCCCCATCCGGGAGGCTATCAGGCATCTCCTTGACTTAGCTTGTCCGCGAGACCCTGGTCAAGCCGCTTCCGCCACGCCCCTTCTCCCGTCAGCCGCTGATTCCGCCGCGGCCGTCCAGACATCTAACGCGGGAACTTCCGCCCCCGGATCAGCGACCGGTGATACGGGAAAAGTTTCTCGCCTACGGATTTGGAATACTTCTCAAGACCCTAACCCGCCGCCAGCGCCAGTCGGCGAGCAGGCGGCTTCTCTCTTGTCCACTGAAGATCCGCCTGGGCACAAAGGCAAACGTCGGTCCAGTCGGGTTGCGTCGCTCCACGGCCCCGTGGCAGCCAAACGGCCCAAACGGTCCGCCGCGCCGGTGAGCGCGGCCCTAGTCCATGGAGACTGCGGGCCGAGTCCTAGCCCCACTTCGATCTCGGCTCCACCGGCTTCGGGAAAGTCCTCCCGTCGTCCTCGCGCTGCCAGATCTTCGTCGAAGGCTCCGACTGCTCCGGCTCTCCTTAGCGTCTCCCCTCATGATCCCCGAGGTCCGTCCACCGCCTCTCCTGATGGAGAAGAAGCGTCTGGCCTATCGGGGCTGGATTCTGACGAGGCTACCACTGAGGACCTCGAGGAATTGCCTTCCCCGGACCCCTTCGCCTTCGACGAGAACGAGTCCAAGGAATCCTCAGAGGAGTCTCCTCCGTTGTGGATTCCCCGCCGGAAGGTCATGACGGCCCTCGAACTGGCCGCGGCGGTCCCTTGGTCAAAGGCGCAGTTGGAAGGCCTGCGTATCCAAGACCTCACTGGTGCCCTTGTCACCAAGTCGTTGACTCGTCCGCCGTTGTGGATATTCCCGCCGGCCCTCGCTGTGCCCAAGGCCGTGGACTGGAATGCCAAGCTAGTGGCGATCGGGCCACTGAACGCGATTTTGTCCCGGGAACCTTGGGACATACTGGCGACGAAGATGCCGGACATCGGCCTGCCCCATGCCGGCTGGTTCGCGGAGTTGCGGAGAGTCTGCAAGGAGTACCTCTCCCGGCATGGACAATCCATCTGGGAGTCAACTCATCACCTTTGCATTTCCGTTGCCGCCGGGCGCGAATCTCCCGAGCTAGCCAAGTACCGGACCGACCGCAAGAACCGTCGCAACCGCGCGACTGAGGGCTGGACTAAGATCTGCAACTTCGTGGTCGATGGAATCCAGCGCGGCCACTGCGACTTGGATATTTTTCTCCACCCTATCATGCTACATCTGGCCAACCGCCGGGTGGAGAAGAGCGGGATCTCGGCCGAAGGCGGGACTTGGTATCCGGGGTTGGGTAAGTGTCAGGTTGCCACCCTCCAAGCTTCGCTCGATGCGCTCGACCAACAAGATCCGTGGCGCAACCAGTTTCGGCAGGATCCCGATCGTCACCCTGGCCTCCGCGTGCCCCGACTCCGGAACAAGTTTTGCTGAGCTTCGCCAAGGGTGACCCACGAGGCTAGCCTTGCATACCCTTATCTTCTTCATTCGTTACTGGCTGTTAACCTCGATAATACACTTTTCTTTCCATTTTTTACGTAAGTAACCGCTTGCTCGTCTTCCTCGTCTGACTTCTCCCATCCGGCACCATACTGATTCGAAGATAACTCCGAAAACCATTCCATCCGGCACCATACTGATTCGAAGATAACTTCGAAAAAAGCCGATCGGACCCGACTAGCTCCATTCACCGATTGCTCGGCTGAGTGGTGATAGCTGGTCCGGCCGTGCCTGTTGCCCTGGAGCCGGGCGGATTAGTTCTCTGTCCCACCTTCTTCGTGGGTTTGCATGACCCCGAAGCGATTCCGGCTCGCCCGCCGGCGATCGAACTCTCTCATTAAAGCTCCGCAATTTAAATCCAGTTCGTCCACCCACGACCGCTCCTCGCAATTTTTCCACTGCACAAGAAACTCCCTGTGGATCCGCCCAAACCGGGTTTTCCGTCCGTTCCGTACATCCAAAATTCTTTCTACCTCGTACTCATCCGGGTCTAACGGCTTGTCCCAACTGTCCTCCGGCAGCAGAGCTTCATCGAAATCCAACCGGTCGCTTTCCCCCGTAAGGCGTATATTCGGGCGGTCCGGGAAATGCTTAACCAACTTCAACTTGGAAACATGTACTATCGGGAAAACACTGTATTCCGTGCCGGCCGTGACCAGCTTAACTGCATGATCCCCGACCAGTTCTGCCACTCGGAAGGGGCCATGCCACATATGCGCCAGCTTCCGTGCATAGCCCTCCTTGACCCGATCGAGATACAGCCACACCCGGGAGCCGGGCTCGATGCCGTGTTCCCCGGCGCGGTCGTTGTTTTGGTCGGCGCGGTCCTTGATTGCTTGTCGGAGACGTTCGTTTACTTGTTCCCTCGCCAGTGAGTAGTGGCGTTGCACTCCCATCCTCCAGCGGCGGGCGTCTCTGTCCCGGCTTCTGGTGCACCCTATTGGTATGGCGGCTTCCAAAGTGGATCGGGGATCCCATCCGTAAGCCAAATAAAAAGGGGTGTCGCCCCTTACCCGATCGTACGACGAGTTGAGAGCGAAAACCAGTCTCTCGGCATATTCATCCCAGTCGCATTGATCCGCCTCCACCACATACATCTTGAGGGCTCTGGTTAGGGTCTGAACCATCCTTTCGGCCTTTCCATTCGCCTGCGGGCGGTAAGCCATAGTGGCGCTCTGCTTCTGTCCTAGGATCTTATTGAAAGCTCGGAATACGTCTGCCATAAATCCGGGCTCCCTATCGTGCCGGATGACCTCGCTCGCCCCGAAACGCCTGAACACACATTCTTCGTAACTTTGCGCAACCTGTTGGGCGGTACGGGTGGAGCTGGCCTTTGCTATAACCAGCCCGGTAAACAAATCCGTCCAGATCAGCAGCTCTGTATACCCATTTCGAGATTTGGGTAAGGACGGGATATGGTCCATCGCAATGACTTGAAAAGGATAGGTGGCCTGTATATTTCCAGGCGACCGCCCTCTAATGGTCGGCCGGCCTTTTCCGGTTTCGCAATCTGGACAGCTCCCCACGTAGGCCTGAACGCTACGGTAAAGCCCTCGCCAGTGGAAATGTGTCTTAATCTTATGATATGTCCGGCCGATGCCCTGATGTCCCCCCTCCAAGCTCACATGGTAGTGATGGAGAATATCCGGCTGTAGAGTAGCGGGTACGACTAGCCGAGCGGATCTATCTCTCTCGATCTCCGGCTGGTCGGCGTCTCGGTAGAAGAACAGTAGCCCGTTTTCGTCCACTTCATAATCCGGGGCCAACTTGAAACATTCTTTAGCTTGTTCAGCGGTCAGTTTATTCACGTCTCCGTTAAGGTACGCCTTGAGATCCACTATCCACGCTTCCTCGTTCTGCGCTTGGAGAATCCGCTCTGCTCGCAACTGTTGAACTATCTCCTCGGTCATTGTTTCTGGGGATAATGGGCCATCGGCTGAAGAACGGCGCTTCTGCGATCGGGTAACAGCGTTCACCCGGATTATCTCCTCCGTGTTGGCCGGATGGATAATCTCAGGCAGCCGGTTGATCTCCGTCAGGTCTGATAACAGAGCCGGATCGGAAACCGTTACCCCTACGTTGTCGCGCATGGCCAGCGTAGCCAAGTGATCCGCGCTCTTATTCCAGTCTCGTTTGACGTGCAGCAATTCGTGCTCCGGCCATCTCCGCAAGGCGGACATAACCCGATCATTTAACAGTCTCAGCCGCGGCGCCTTGCAATCTATCTCTCCGGTGATTTGCCGGATCACTAGGTTGGAATCACCGCATATGATGATCCGCCCCTGTGTCCGGCCAGCCAACAGATCTAGGGAAAGCAGCAGTCCTCTATACTCCGCTTCGTTCACCGTGATGCCAGGCGTGAAATCCGAGGCGGCCGCGATCGCCTTCCATTCGGGCAGCTTCCACAAAATGGCACTATAGGCCCCGACCCCTTTCTTTACACTCGCCGACCCATCGAAACTCAAAACCATTAGTTCCTCCGTGGGTCCCACTGTTGGTGGCGGCAATACGATAGTTTGTCGAGGCTGCTTCCGAGGTGCGATCGCTATCAGTGCTTCCTCCACTTCCGCCCTGGGAGTAATGCTGGCAGCCAGTGTGCCCAGTATTTCCTCTTCCCCTTTAGTACACTTAATCACTTCGAGGGACCACTGAGACAACAGAGCCGCCCATCTCCCCAGCCGGCCGTCAATCCCATTCGCCGTCAGGAGCCATGATAGGGTCGACCGTCTGGATAGTACTTTGATAGGCCGAGACACCAGCATAGTATAACACACATCCAAGATCCGTAATAGAGCCAGAACTTCCTTATCCACCAACCCATAATTAACTTCATTAACTTTCAAGGTCCGGCTGGTGAAGGTCACGGGACAGTACACTCCATCGTGATCTTGCACGAGAGCGGCCGAGATGGCCCACTTGTTAGCGTAGATGATGACCACCGGAGTCTTATTAACATCGAAATGTTTCAGGACCGGTGTGGTCGCCATCTTCGCTTTTAACATGCCAAAAGCCACCATCGCTCGGGTCATATGGTCGTCCGGGCCGGCCGCGCCGGGGTCCGGCGGCCGGTCGCTTGTCTGGGCAGACAAGGGCGCTTCCCCATTGGCTGAAATACCCGAGAAGGGCGCTTCCTCATTGGCTGAAATACCCGAAAAGGGCGCTTCCTCATTCGCTGAAATAACCTAAAAGGGCGCTTCCTCATTGGCTGAAATTGCCGGCCCGGCTTGCGTCTCCGCTTGCCTATCCTGCTCTCTCAGCTTATGGTAATCCACCTCCCGCAACTCATACAAGACCGCCGCATAGACTGCGAAATCCTCGATGAACCGACTGTAATAATTCAGGCTCCCCAAAAAGGATTGCATAGCCTTTAGGGATCGCGGGAAAGGCAGATTACTCAAGGACTCCAAATCCTTCGGGTTAGCCTCCAATCCGGCAATCGACACTTGATGACCCAGATAGGTCACCTTAGTCTTCCCCCAGAAACTCTTAACCACACTAATCGAAAGATTCCACTTTTCACACGTAATCATCAACTTCTCCACTTTGTCACACAGTAAATCCCAGGTGGTCGCCGTAACGAGAATGTCATCAATGTAAGACCGCCGCCCCAAAACTGAAGGTTTTGGGTCGGGGTCCGGGTCACCTTCGGCGAACACATCCCCGACCAGAGCCGGATCTTGATCTGCCTTGATCTTGAAGTGTCCGTACAGCGCGTTATCTATCAGCCGTTGATAAATCTGCGGGGCATTCTTCAGACCGAACGGCATCCGGTTCCACTCGAACAACCCGAAGGGCGTCACGAACGCAGAGATCTCCCGTGCACGATCGGTCATAGAGACCACCCAGAATCCACTGACCATATCCAATGAGCAATACCACAAAACTTTATCCAAGTCCTCCAGCAGGTCGTTTATCAGCGGCATCGGATAAACCATCAGCTTCGTCAGCCGGTTCACCAACCGGTAATCGATGCACAACCTTATATCCACCACATTCTTCTTAATAATAATTACAATGGGCGAAGCCCATGGCGAGGTGGACGGCTGAATTATCTTGGTGGCCAGCAAACCCTTGATAAGCTCTGACAGCTTTTCCCGATACTGGGGGGCGACTCTTTGGCATCTCTGTGCGACCGGCTTGGCGCCTCCCACATCAATATCACATACCGCCCCATGGGCGGCCGGAGGAAGTGCGTTCCCTGGTCCGATCAACAGATGTCGTCTTTTCCATATAATATCCTTCAATCTGCTGATCTCCTCCGGGGTGTTCACATCCGGGTCTCCCACTTGTAGATCGTCGATAGTGACCGCTGGGGGGCAGGGGGTCACCTCAGGTAGCACCGCCATCTGCTCTTCCATGCCTTCAACGTATAGCTCGCCCCCTTCATGAATGCAGACTTGGTCGGCTTCGGCTGCTTCGGGATCTTGGTCGGCCGGCTGGGCCGATCCGCCTTCGGCTATTTCCGAATTCTGCTCGGCCGGCTGGGCCGATCCGCTTTCACTTCGGTCGTCAAAACAACTGTCATCGGGGCTTTCCTCCCGACTCTGTCGTTCGTCCGTCTCCCTCTGAGTGGGCAAGACCAGTACTTGCGCCTGGGGTAATCCTGGTCAGCTCGAGCCGGAAAACTCTTCGACTGACCGGAACCGGCTAGCAGCCTGGACGGCTGACTGGCTTCTGCCGAGAAAAGGTACCGATACTGTTCCTCCTCAGACTCGCCCCCAGATCGCTGATACTCCTCTTCCGAGCTGGTCGCGTCTGACTCTCGGGCGACCATGCGGACGGCTCGGGCCATCCTGGTAGATGGCGGCCGGCCTCCTTGATCCGCATTGAATCGGGACTTGAAACGGCCGGTTCCGACTGCCGCCTTGGGGCCTCGCTTCTTCGCCCTTAGGTACGCGCGTAACGTCAATTCCAGCTCCGTGGTATTCTTCAACCGCAGTAACGCCAGCTGGTCTGCCAGCTCCCGATCGTCCAACGTGCTGATGAAATGTTCCACATGTTCGCGGGCGGCCTCTGACCGGCTGGCGTCTTCTTTAGCGGGGATATCCGCCCTCATGCCAGCGACATTTAAACGATGGAGATACTCCAGGG
>MIQA02012309.1:0-14231 GCA_001887855.2 Sclerospora graminicola | reverse complement strand
TCTTAACATCTATCGAATCAAAATACCGCCCCATATTTTGGGGGCATCCTGTTTTTATAATTGTAGGTGTCTCAAATTGTGGTTTTGGTTTAGGTTGAATCGGATAAAGTTCTTTGGGTATATCTAATTTATAACCAAACCCCTTATCGGCTCCGTCTTCCCCCCCAAAAATAACCAATAAGACACCTATTACAAACCCCACAAAAAGTATAGTAAAAAAGATTTGATGTTGTTCTATGGATTTCTTTTTTTTTCTATTTCATCTTGATCAATATTATCTTCATCATCTAAGAAGGTTAAGTCAAAGGGTAGAAAAAAATACATACAAAATAAGTAAATAGATAATAAGTTTTTTTTTTTAAATATCGATAAATTTTGAATATAAGAATTATTGATTGAATTATTTTTAAAATAATCATATTTTTGAAAAAATATATATTATAATAATAACATATATTGTAATAAATTTTGAAATGTATAACAAAAGTATACTAATAAGATTTTGTTTAATCCCTTAAACCATTGATTTTTTAATAATTTTTATTTTACTTGTTATAAAATTAAATTTTTCAAAGAGAAATTTAATTTAATTTAAAATATGTTAAAAAGATGTTTTTAATTTAAATTTTTTTGCGTAAAATATAGATACACACAAAGAATAAAATAAAATCTTCAAGATCCTCAATATATAAATTGATACTTATTTTTTTCGTAACGCTGAGTAAAAAATAATATAATTCGACAAATAAGAGATATTGAAATCCGATCGTATAATTAAGGCAATAAAATCTATATAGATAAGATATTATAGCAGTCATTTTGTAATTTTTCATTATTCAATATTTTTGATTTTAGAACTTAAATTAATTATATATTTTCTGTTTTTGGAATATTTTTTGAAGTTTATTAATTATTTATTTTTAAATAATATTTTTTAAGTATTAATACTACCGATAGATATTTGTATTATGGATATAAAAAATTTAATTTTTTATTTTATATTTTTATTATAACGAAATTATAATAAATTCTAATTCTTTTTGTTTTTTTTAATTTATATTTTTTAACCTTTCAATAAAAATGGTTAAGTTACAATGAAAAAAAAAAGAAATAATAAATGGGCATACTTTATGACACCAATTTCAGTAAAAGGGTATTCAACAGGACATTGCCCTACCCAACCTAATAAAAAAAAGCTATAACTAATAACCAATAACAAATTTTAAAAATAGGTCTAAAAGTTGTACTTCTAATTTCTGATGAATTTGTGAAAGGAATTGTTAATAAAATAAGTAAAGAACCAAACATAGCAATTACACCTCCAATTTTGTTAGGGATAGATCGTAAAATTGCATAAAAAGGTAAAAAATACCATTCAGGAACAATATGTAAAGGGGTTTTCATTGGATTTGCTTCAATATAATTATCTGGATGACCTAAAGTATTGGGATAATAAAAAACAAAAATAAAAAATATTAAAAATAATACGATTAAACCAAATAGATCTTTTGTATAAAAATACGGATAAAATGAAATATTTTCAGTTTTTAAAATAATACCTAATGGATTATTTGAACCAACTTCATGTAATAAAATTAAATGAATTAAAACAGCACCAATAATTAAAAAAGGAAAAGTAAAATGTAAACTAAAAAAACGATTTAATGTGGGATTATCAACAGCAAATCCGCCCCATAACCAATCAACAATATTTTTACCTATTAAAGGTATTGCTGAAAATAAATTCGTAATAACAGTTGCACCCCAAAAACTCATTTGACCCCAAGGTAAAACATAACCCATAAATGCAGTTGCCATCATTAAAATAAAAATAATAACACCCGAACACCACAAAGCTTCTCGCGGTGTAATATACGAACCGTAATATAAACCTCTAAAAATATGTATATAAACAACAATAAAAAAAAAAGAAGCACCATTGGCATGAGTATATCGAATTAACCAACCATAATTAACATCTCTCATAATGTGTTCAATACTGTTAAAAGCTAAATCAATATGTGGTGTGTAATGCATTGCTAAAAAAATACCAGTTAAAATTTGTACAACTAACATAATACCTGCTAATGAACCAAATCCATAAAAATAATTTAAATTAACTGGTGTAGGATAATCAATTAAATGATTATTAATAACTGTAAATAACGATTTTTTATTCCATCTCATAAATCTGAAATAAAATTTAACCTAAAAACAAAAATAATTAAAAAGTATTAAATATTGATTTTTTTATCCCATGGGTTAGTAAATTCAAATAATCTATATTGTTGAGATAAATTAATCGGTTCATAAACTACTCTTTTTTTTAATTCATTATAAAAAACTTCTAAAAAACCACTTAAAGGAAAATCTTTTCGTAAAGGATATCCTTCAAAACCATAATCAGTTAAAATTCTCCGCAAATCTGGATGATTGACAAAAAAAATACCAAACATATCCCAAATTTCTCTTTCACACCAATTAGCAGATTTATATATTGTTATAATTGAATCGATTGGTTGTAGTTCGTTAGTTAGAATTTTAATTTTTAAACGACTATTAAAACGAATACTTAACAAGTTATAAACAAGTTCAAAACGTTTTTCTTTATTAATATAATCTACAGCACAAATTTCCGATAATATTTTAAATTGACTATTGGTATGATTTTTAAAAAAAAATAAGATCGGAATTAATTTATTAGTAGAAATATTTATACATAATTCGTTTTTATATATTGTATAATTTATTATAGGTAAAATTTGTAATAAATATTGACTAAAATTGTTTAATATTTTCATAAGAAATAAATATAAATATTTATTGATCATAAATATTCTATATATTATTCTCTACATTTATTTTTAAATATAAAGAATAGCATATAATAAAATAAATTTATTATATTTTATAAAATGTAAGATAAATTAAAAAGCAAATAAAATCAAAAATGCCATCATTAAACAGAATAAAGCGATTGCTTCAGTTAATGCAAAACCTAAAATAGCGGTTCTCATTAATTCTTGTTGTAAAGAAGGATTTCTTGAAATACCTATAATTAAAGAACCAAAAACATTACCAATACCAATACCGGCACCGATTAATCCCAAGGTGGCTAATCCTGCACCTAAAAATTTAGAAGCTTGTAATAACATAAATGTATTATCAATTTTTTTTTATTTAAAATATCTTAAATAATAGATTTTATAAAATATTTTATTTTTATAAAGTATTATAAATAATTTTTAAAATAATTTGATAAAAATTGATAAATTTTATTTATTTTTACCATTCTAAAGCATCACTACACCAAATATAAATAAAACCTATAATTAATTCAATTAAAAATTCAATCATTGTCCAAAAACCCCATGAAAAATTTGAACTTAAAGTTAAAACCCAAGGAAAAATAAAAACAGCTTCTAAATCAAAAATGATAAAAAGAATAGCTACTAGATAAAATTTTACATCAAAAATTTTTCTAGCATCATCATAAGGATTAAATCCACATTCATAAGCTGTTAACTTTTCTAAATCGTCTTTTTGTTTAATTAAAGAAAAAGATAAAATGAAAATTAAAATTGATAAAAAAAAACTTAATATTAAAAATAAAAAAATATTGGAATAATTTAATAACATATTTATAAATAATTTTAATATAATTAACGGAAAAAACGGGACTCGAACCCGCGACTTATAGCGTGACAAGCTATTACTCTAACCAACTAAGCTATTTTTCCTTATTATATTATTAATGTAAATTTAAAGCATCGTTTATATACATACAAGTTAAAATCGTAAAGACATATGCTTGAATTAAAGCTACTGCAATTTCTAAACCTACTAATAAAACAATAATAATTAAAGGTACAAAATGAGCAAAAAAAATAAAACTATTTACATTTAACATTGTCCAAGCAAAACCTGCAATTACTTTTAATAAAGTATGACCTGCCATCATATTGGCAAATAGTCGTACAGGTAAACTAATTACACGAAAAATATAAGAAACTAATTCAATAGGAATTAAAATAGGAACTAATGCAATACTTGCACCACTAGGTAATAATAAATTTAAAAAATTTAATTTATGTTTTTTAATTCCAATAAAATTAAAACCAAGATAAACTGTTAAAGCTAAACTAAAAGTAATAATTAAATGACTCGTCACTGTAAAACTATAAGGAACCATTCCAATTAAGTTACATATTAAAATAAAAAAAAAAACTCCAAATATTAATGAAATAAAATGCTTACCCATTTTTCCTATATTAGAATAAGTTAATTCAATAGTAATATTAAAAATTATTTCAAAAATTTGTTGAAAACGTGTTGGAATAAATTTAGTTTTTATATATATATATGTACATAAATATATTAAACCTATTAATAAAATTAAAGAAGCATTAGTAAATGCAAAAGGGAAAAAAAAAATAGGTAAAATTTCAAATTGCTCTAAAGGACTAAACATAAAATTTATTAATTCCCACCCCACCAATATACAGCGACAAATAAAAATAACCACACAACATCAACAAAATGCCAATACCATGCTGCAGCTTCAAAACCGAAATGATGTTGTTTTGTAAAATGATGATTAATTAATCGAATAGTACTTACTATTATAAAAATAGTTCCTACAATAACATGTATACCGTGAAAGCCTGTTAATAAAAAAAAAGTTGTACCATAAATACTATCAGATATTGAGAATGAACTTTCAATATACTCATAAGCTTGAATTAAGGTAAAAAAAAACGCTAATAAAATTGTAATAATTAAACTAAAAATAGCATTTTTTCTATCACCAAGAACAATAGCATGATGTGCCCATGTAATTGTAGCACCTGATGATAATAAAATTATAGTATTTAATAAAGGTATTCCCCATGGATTAACAGTTTCAATACCTAAAGGAGGCCATAAGGATCCAATTTCAGGTGTCGGTGCTAACGCTGAGTGGAAAAAAGCCCAAAAAAAACTAATAAAAAATAATAATTCACTTAAAATAAATAAAAGCATTCCATTTCGTAAACCTAATTGTACTTGTTTAGTATGTTGACCTTCATATACAGCTTCTCTGACAATATCACGGAACCAAGTATACATAGTTAAAATAACTATTAAAAGGCCTGTTAAAATTAAAAAGGTACTACCTATATAACCGTGAAAATACATAGCACTTCCAAAAGTTAAAAAAAATAATCCAAATGATATAACAAAAGGCCATGGACTTGGATCTACTAGATGATAAGGGTGTTTTTGTGTATTTTTTATATTTTTTGTAATATTTTTTAAAAAATTTAAATTGTTATTTAATTTATTTAAATCCGTTGTTGTTTCAATTTGCAAGTTTTTTTTATTAATATAATAATAACTTTTCATAAGAATTTAATAATTTGTAATAATTAATTATTTAATGATAAATAATATGTGAATTTAATCAAAAATAAGATTAAATTTTAATTTTTTAATATTTTTATAATATTGTTTTTTAGTATTAATTGTTTTACTTTTATTTTTTGAAGTTTTAATAATTTCATGTTGTATTGTTTTTAATTTTGAATTTAAAAGTAACCATGAAATTGATTTTTTAATTTGTTTATCTTCATTTAATAACATTAAAAAATATCTATCTCTTTTTTGTTTTAGTTTTTTTCTTTTTTTATTAGGAATACTTATTGTTTTTAATTTTGGTAATAAGTTGTCAATTGCTTTAAATAAGATAAAATTCGGTTTTTGTTTTGTTATTTTTTTTAAATTAATTAAAATTTTTTTAAATATGTTTTCAGAATAAGTTTTTTTACCTTTTTTTAATAACATATTTATAAATAATTTTTTTATTTTATACTCTTCGTATTTTAGTTCCATATTTTGATCTTGATGTTTTTCTAGAATAAATTCCTAATAAGTCATATTTACCACGAACCGTATGATATTTTACACCTGGTAAATCTTTAACCCTACCACCCCGAACCAATACAATAGAATGTTCTTGTAAATTATGACCAATACCGGGTATATATGTAATTATTGTATATCTACTAGATAAATGTACTTTTGCAACTTTACGCATTGCAGAATTAGGTTTTTTAGGTGTTGTTTTATAAACTTTTAAACAAATACCTTTGCGTTGTGGGGAATATTTTAAAGCTGGACTTTTTATTTTTTTTTTTTTTTAATCGTTTTTGTTTTTTTAAAAATAATTGATTAATGGTTGACATATTATTTTATTATATTATGTTTGAATAATAACGGATTTGAACCGCTAACATTTTCGGTGTAAACGAAATACTCTACCAATTGAGCTAATTATTCCGATGGGCCTAAGTAGATTTGAACTACTGACTTTACACTTATCAGGCGTATACTCTAACCAACTGAGTTATAGGCCCTTTTGAAGTAAAAGGATTCGAACCTTTGATTATCCGTACCAAAAACGGAGGCCTTACCACTTGGCTATACTTCAAAAATAAAATAAATATATGCTTAGAAAGACTTGAACTTTCATTTTTTAGATCCGCAATCTAAAGCTTTATCCAATTAAGCTATAAGCATAATTTTAATTTTTTTTTATAATTTTAATATTTATTAAAGAATTTTTCGATAAATATTTTTTAATTAAAATTAAAAAATTTAATAAATGAAAAATATTTTTAAATCTAATATCTATTTTTGGTAAATAATTTTTATATATAAAATGTTCACGTGATTTTTTATTGACATGAGGGGATCTTAATACCGTAAAAATTTTATTTTTATTTTTTACTTGAAATATCCCGTGTATTTGAACATTTTTAAATTTATTAAATTTTTTTAATTTTATAAAATTTTGTTTAAGTTGATTAATTTTTTGAAATGATTTAAAAGTTATTCTTAAAAGATACATATTGAAATAATAAAATTGTCTGGAGGTGGATTTGAACCACCGACACAAAGATTTTCAGTCTTTTACTCTAACCAACTGAGCTATCCAAACAAAATATTATATTAATAAATATAAATAAATTTTATGTAAATTCATTAATATAACATTAGGAAAAATAAATAAAAATAAAATAAACTGAGTATTAATAGTTAATATTATACTTTGAGTTTTAGTTATTTTCGAAATATACATTTTTCGTAGTATTTTTTCAAAATAAATAATTTTTATTATTTTTAAATAATAAAAAGAACTTACAACACTTATAATAATACCAAAAAAAACTAAACTAAAATAATTATTTTTAATTGCAGAAAAAAATATAAATAGTTTTGAAAAAAATCCAGCTAATGGAGGTATACCTGCTAATGAAAAAATATTAATCATTAAAATAATGGCAATTAATTTATTAATAATATAGATATTTGATAAATCTGTTAAATATTTAATTGGTTTATGATTAATATTTAATGATAAATAAGAAGTCCATAAATTTATACTTGTTATAATATAAATTATAATATAGAATAAAATAAATGGAATATTATTCAACATATTTGCTGTAAATCCTATTAATAGAAAACCTATATGACTTATAGAACTATAAGCTAATAATCTTTTTATTTTTTGCTGTTGTAAAGCAGATAAAGCACCTAACAACATAGATAAAAATGAGATAATATAAAAAAATAATTCAAAAAAATAAGAAATATTGATAAAAATATCAAATAATAATCGAATTAAAATAGCAATAAAAGCGATTTTAGGTACAATAGCAAAAAAACTGGAAATATTATTTGGAGCCCCTTCATATACGTCCGGTAACCAAAAATGAAAAGGTGAAGCTCCAATTTTAAATAAAATACCAATTAAAATAAAAATAAATCCATAAGATAAACTAATTAATATATTAATATTATTTAAAAAATTAATATTTGATAAAATTAAAAAAATATTATTAAAATTTAATGAACCTGTAATAGCATAAATCATAGAAGAACCAAATAAAATAAAACCAGAAGCAATAGATCCTAAAATAAAATATTTTAAACCTGCTTCAATAGATAATATAGATTTTTTTTGAGTTGAAGTTAAAATATAAAAACTTAAACTTTGTAATTCAATTGCTAAATATAAAGTAATAAAATGATTTGATGAGACTAATAACATTAAACCTAATAAAGATATTAATATTAATATAGGAATTTCATAAGAATTTATTTTTTGTTGTATTAAATATTTTTGTTGGATTAAAAAACAAGTAATTGTTGATAATATTAAAATACTTTTAATAAATTGTGTAAAATTATTAATAATTAAAACACCATTTAAAATAGTATTTGAAATATTTGTTATATTTAATGTTAATATTAAAAGAATTAATAATAAATATATTATTATAGTAGTAATATTTTTAAAAATCAAAATTTTTTCATTATTTTGATTTTGTTTGTAAAAAACTCCCCATAATAATAAAATTAATAAAATAGTTGTTAAAAAAAATTCGGGAATAATAATTTCAAAATTATTAAAAAAAATTTCTTGAAAAATCATAATCTAAAAGAAATAAATATTTTATAAATATTTACTTACTATATATGCTATATATTTATAAAAAATTTATTTTATAAATATTTATTTTAATTGAAAAGAATAAAAACAAAAATGTCTTTAAAAAAAATAAAAAATTTTTCTATTAATTTTGGTCCGCAACATCCAGCAGCTCATGGTGTTTTACGTTTAATTTTAGAATTAAATGGTGAGGTTGTACAAAAAGCTGATTCACATATTGGTTTATTACACCGAGGTACAGAAAAATTAATTGAATATAAAAATTATTTACAAGCTTTACCTTATTTTGATAGATTAGATTATGTTTCAATGATGTGTCAAGAACATGCTTATGTTTTAGCGATCGAAAAATTATTAAACTGTAATGTACCTTTACGTGCTCAATATATACGAGTATTATTTTCAGAAATTACACGTATACTGAATCATTTATTAGCAGTTTGTTGTCATGCTTTAGATGTAGGAGCAATGACGCCGTATTTTTGGGGATTTGAAGAACGTGAAAAATTGATGGAATTTTATGAACGAGTATCCGGTGCACGTATGCATGCAGCTTATTTTAGACCTGGCGGTGTTAATCAAGATTTACCGAAAGGATTATTAAATGATATTTATATTTTTTGTAATCAATTTAATACTCGATTAGATGAAATTGAAGAAATGTTAACTAATAATAGAATTTGGAAACAACGATTAGTAGATATTGGTGTAGTTTCAATGAAAGATGCTTTAAATTTAGGTTTTAGTGGTGTAATGTTACGTGGATCAGGTATTTCTTGGGATTTACGTAAAACACAACCGTATGAAATTTATGATCAGTTAGAATTTGATATACCAGTTGGTACAAATGGTGATTGTTATGATCGTTATTTAATTAGAATTGAAGAAATGCGTCAATCTATTCGAATTATTTCACAAATATTAAATAAAATTCCACAAGGTCCTATTAAATTAGATGATAAAAAAATTACAAATCCTAATCGAATTCAGATAAAAAATTCAATGGAATCTTTAATTCATCATTTTAAATATTATTCAGAAAATATTAGTGTAAGTAGTGGTGAAACCTATACAGTTATTGAAGCACCTAAAGGAGAATATGGTGTTTATTTAATATCGGATGGAACAAATAAACCCTATAGATGTAAAATAAAATCACCAGGATTTTTTCATTTGCAAGCATTAGATTTTTTATCAAAAAATCATATGATTGCAGATGTTGTTACTATTATAGGTACTTTAGATGTTGTATTTGGTGAAATTGATCGTTAAATTTAAATAAATTAAAAATAAAAACATTAATTCAATAAAATATGTTACAAAAAAAATCAAAATTTTTTAAAAAATGTAAATTAAAGCAATTGCAAAAAATCATACAAAATTATAAATATATTTATTTCTTTCGTTATAATGATTTAAATATTAATGAATTAATTTTGTTAAAAAAAAATCTTAATAAATTAAATTATAAATTTTTAATTTTAAATCAGAATTTAACCCATCAAATTATTTTAGAATTAAAAGCTCAAGGTTCTATTTTAATAATTTATGGAAATAATGATTTAAATTTAAAAAAAAATATAGTTAATTTTAAAAAACTTAAATTAATTTATTTAATTATTCAAAATAATATTTATTCTTATTTAAAAATAAAACAAATATTAAATAAAAATTATTTTCCGTTAAATAATTTAATTCTACAATCTTTTTTAAATTTTATATTTTATTTAAAAAAGATTGAAAAGGCGATTATAACTTAAAGGTAGAGTGTTAGATTGTGGGTCTAAGTGTTATGGGTTCAAGTCCCATTTTTCGCCCTTTTATATTTTAATAAATTCTTATGTTTAATAAATTTATATTAATTTTTTTACTTATTCTGCCACTAATTACAGTTATTATATTATCTTTTTCGAAAAATAAAAAATTTATTAAAAATTTTAGTATTTTTATGTCATTTTTTATTTTTTTAACATCATTACCTTTATGGATTTTATTTGATAAATCGACTTCAAATTTTCAATATTTATTTAAAATTGAATGGATTAGTCAATTTAATATTAATTTTTATCTAGGTATTGATGGTATTTCATTATTTTTTATAATCTTAACAACGTTTTTAATTCCGATATGTATGCTAATTAGCTATGAAATTATTACTAAAAATATAAAAGAATATTTTATTTTATATTTTATTTTAGAATTTTGTTTAATTATTTCATTTAGTATATTAGATGTACTTATATTTTATATTTTTTTTGAAAGCGTATTAATTCCAATGTTTTTAATTATAGGTATTTGGGGATCACGAGAACGTAAAATCAAAGCTTCTTATTTATTTTTTATGTATACATTAGCCGGTTCTTTATTTATGTTTATTGCAATTATTCATTTATTTTTAACTATAGGTACTACAGATTATCAAATATTATATTATAGTAATTTTAACTTTTCACATGAAAAATTATATTTTTTAGCTTTTTTTTAGCGTTTGCTGTTAAAGTCCCAATGTTACCTTTTCATGTTTGGTTACCAGAAGCTCATGTAGAAGCACCTACAGCGGGTTCTGTGTTATTAGCGGGTATTTTATTAAAATTAGGGTCTTATGGTATGATTAGATTTTTAATTCCTTTATTTCCAAAAGCTACTTTATTTTATACACCTTATATTCTAGTTTTATGTTTAATATCCGTTATTTATGCTTCATTAACAGCAATACGCCAAACAGATTTAAAACGTATTATAGCTTATGCTTCGGTTGCTCATATGAATTTTATTATTTTAGGTATTTTTTCTTTAACAATTCAAGGGTTAGAGGGTAGTATTATTCAAATGATCAGTCATGGTTTAGTTTCTAGTGGATTATTTTTTTCAATTGGTTGTTTATATGATCGATATCATACACGATTTATTAATTATTATGGAGGTTTAGCTCATATCATGCCATTATTTTGTATCGTATTATTTATTTATATATTAGCTAATATGTCTATTCCTGGTTCAAGTAGTTTTGTTGGTGAAATTTTAATTTTAACAGGGGTTTTTGAAGATAATACTACAACCGCGATTTTTGCAACAATTGGAATGTTTTTGGGGGGTGTTTATTCATTATTATTTTATAATCGAATTTGTTATGGTAATATTCAAAATATTTATTTAAAAATTTATTATGATTTAACTTACCGTGAATTTTTAATACATTTAATTTTAATTGCAAATATTTTTTTATTAGGTTTATATCCAAAAATTTTTGAAAGTTGTATGCATGAAAGTGTATCAAAAATTTTAATACATATTGATTTTTCTTATTTTTATTAAACAAAATATTTGTTTAATAAAAGCCCTTTTAGTCTAATGGTTAGGACATTACCTTTTCACGGCAAAAATACGAGTTCAATTCTCGTAAAGGGTAAAGAATAAATCAATTTATTCTTTATATCTTAAATAATTATATATTATTTGTATATTTATAATTATTATAATATGATAATTTGATAACCTTTAATGGCTGTTGAATTATCATATATATTGGAATCAAATATTAAAAAATATAGAGATGAAAAAAGTTTACAAGAAACAGGAATTGTTTTATCAATGAGTGATGGTATTGCCAGGTGTTACGGTTTAACTAAAATTCAAGCTGGTGAAATGGTTGAATTTAATAATGGAAATATTAAAGGAATGGCCTTAAATTTAGAACCGGATGTTGTTGGTGTTGTTGTTTTTAGTAATGATCGGGAAATTCAAGAAGGTAATTTTGTAAAACGAACAGGTTCAATTGTTAGTGTACCTGTAGGACCAGAAGTTTTAGGTAGAGTAGTTGATGCTTTAGGACAACCCATTGATGGAAAAGGTCAGATTAAAACTAAAATTGAAAGTAGAGTTGAAGTTAAAGCTCCAGGTATTATGCCTAGAGAAAGTGTAAAAGAACCTGTTCAAACTGGTTTAAAAGCTGTAGATAGTTTAATTCCTATTGGACGTGGTCAAAGAGAATTAATCATAGGTGATAGACAAACAGGGAAAACATCGATTGCAATTGATACAATTATTAATCAAAAAGACCCTCATTTAAAAAAAGATTTAAATAATCAATTATATTGTATTTATGTTGGTATAGGTCAAAAAAGATCAACAATTGCTGAATTAACTAAAACTTTAGAAGAAAAAAATGCAATGTTTTTTTCTGTAATTGTAGCAGCTACTGCTTCAGATTCAGCTCCATTACAATATTTAGCTCCTTATACAGGTTGTGCTTTAGGTGAATATTTTAGAGATAATGGAAAACACGCTGTTATTTTTTATGATGATTTATCAAAACAAGCCGTAGCATATAGACAAATGTCTTTATTATTAAGAAGACCACCAGGTCGAGAAGCTTATCCAGGTGATGTCTTTTATTTACATTCACGTTTATTAGAAAGAGCTGCAAAAATGAATAGAAAAATAGGTGGTGGTTCATTAACAGCTCTACCTATTATTGAAACACAAGCTGGGGATGTTTCTGCATATATCCCAACTAATGTTATTTCAATTACTGATGGACAAATTTTTTTAGAAACTGAATTATTTAATGAAGGTCAAAGACCTGCAATTAGTGTTGGTTTATCTGTAAGTCGTGTAGGTTCTTCAGCTCAAATTAAAGCAATGAAACAGATTGCAGGGACTATGAAATTAGAATTAGCTCAATTTCGAGAAGTACAAGCTTTTTCTCAATTTGGTTCAGATTTAGATGCAACTACTCAACAACAATTAAATAGAGGAATTAGATTAACTGAAATGTTAAAACAAGACTTAAATATACCTTTATCTGTTGAAAATCAAATTGTAATTATTTATTTAGGTGTTCGTGGTTTTTTAGATAAAATTTCTGTAAATAAAATTTCAATTTTTGAAACTAATTGGTTAAATTTTATTAAAAATAATCATTCAAATATTTTAGATGAAATTTTAATTAAAAAAGAAATTTCTAAAGAATTAGATAAAAAATTAAATACTTTAGCAATTGATTTTACTAATAATTTTATTATTAAATAAATAAAATTGTTTATATATTATAAACAACGGCTAATTACTGATATAAAAGATTTTATTAATGATTATATAATCATTAAATTTTAATTTAATATTAATTACAATCTCTTGGATTCGAACCAAGATCTTCAAGCTTAGAAGGCTAATACTCTACCAATTAAGTTAAGATTGTTTTAGTATTAATTTAATTTGATTTTATATTAAAAATAGCATTTAATGAATTTCGGGAAAGTTGTTTATAAATTTTTTGTTTATATATATTTTTTTTTTCTTTTTTAGTTAATGTTACTGCACCTATTAATGCAATTAAAAGTATAATACCTGCAGCTAAAAAAAAAAATATATAATAACTATATAAAATTTGACCTAATGTTTCAATATTTGTAATACTATCTAATTGATTTATAAAATTTATTAAAAAAGGTTTTACATCAATAAATATTTTAAAATTTTTTGCACTAAAAAATAAAGTATTTACTTTTTGACTAAAAAAAGAATTATTTATTAAATGATAATAAGAAGTAAATATTTTACTAAACATTATAAATGTTTCTAAAAAAAAAAGAAAACTAATTAAAAAAATAATAGGTATATAACCAAAATTATTATTAATTTTAGTTTTATCAATTAAAACATTTACATTTAACATCATAATTATAAATAAAAATAATACGGTAATAGCTCCCACATATATAATTATTAACAT
>MIQA02012305.1:0-12218 GCA_001887855.2 Sclerospora graminicola | reverse complement strand
CCCTCTTGCTGCTATTGGTTTGCCCGGGGAAGGTTAAAGTAACCCACCGGAAGTCCCCTGACCGGAATTGCTGCGTCGCGTATACTCACCTCAAGTCGCCCGTGTTTTGAACATAGTTATATCAAGTATTGGAAAGTGTGGTAACGTTTTGGCCTACTGTGGAAGATTGTGGAGTTATATTTGGATTCGTTTTTACGTACACGTTTGGATTTACCCCTTTATTGTCATTGGTTTAGCTGGCCGATCGAATATTCTCGGTCCAGCTCTCGCAGTATACAAATTTCAAGTATATTGCCAATCGAGCTCCCCGGTGAAGATTTCCGCCCAGGAGCTACCCCTAGTCCTAACCCTCGTCTCCTTATTCGACGGACTTTACACTTTTCGCCCTAGGGTCTATCAAGAGAGCGCAACCGCCAGTGCTGACGGGTACACAAGGTGAGCTTTTAACATGGATCATCCAAGTCGTCACAGCCTAGGTGATGGAAGTGACCGATCCAGCCGGCTGGATGCTGGCTCGGACCAAAACCTGGATGGACGGAGTACCCCTTCCGACAGTCAGTCATCTGGGCCCCCCGTGGGTGCTCGCATCTCAGAAGGAATTTCTGAGAGCGACTACACCACATAAAAAATGAGTCATAGCGACCCAAGCATCTGGAGTTCCTGTTTCAATATTTCTGACGCAATCCGCGTATTCCTTAAATTTTGCCTTTACTTTAATATGTCGGTGTAAAAAGGGTGATGATGCAATCCGTAGGTTGCGCGTTAACCGTTTGAATGTAGAAGAGAACAAGAATGATCTGTTTCTAGCCCTTGCAAAGGAACAAAAAGAGATTAAAGAACAACTGGATGAGCAATTTAACGTGATCAAGACCTTACGCAAGAAATTCAAGGTAGAAAATGACAAATGTTATAACACCTTTCGTCTTGTTTGGAAGAAGAAAGAACTCGATCGACAGAACGAAGAAGAAACTTGAAAAGCCGAGTACGAATCGCAACTTGCCGGCTGTGAGAAAGAAGTGGCCAAGATTCATCCGTATCAGACGAAATGGATCTTTGTGCTGCACTCGCTACCTTTATGTATGCGAATGAGTTGAAATAAGGCAAAGACCAAACGACAGGAACATCAGCGGTCTGGATTGAGTTGTATGGCAGATTGCCGCGGGTTGGATGGCCTAAAGCGGCTTCAGCGCAATTTTGACGTACCGAAAATCACAAACTGCGTTTGGGTTTTCTTTTGCGCAAGCCCAATGTTTGTTTACATACTCAGCTACGTGGTGTCCGCCTAAATTATGCTCGTCAGTAAGCACAATGATTGCGACGGATCTGTGTGCTTTCTGATCGTCTCTAACGAACCTCGCAGTGGCAATGGGTAAAAAGAAGGTGAATTAGATTGCGCAGCGATAGTCGAGTATATGTCCTGTGTCCATACGATTGAACGTTGCCTCTTGCAGCAGTGCCGAGATCCGTTTGCGCCGCTGATAGAAAAAGTAAGCCTTTGAGTGATCGAAGTCAGCATCCTTCTGGAATAGGTCAAAATTCAGTTGCTACTCCATGAGGTCATTATTTTGCATTTGTGCAATCCGTAAAGGGATCAGTAAAGGGAAGAGCAAAACAACAAACATATTAAGCAACTACTCGCCCAAGTAAGTATCACCTCGCCCTCTTATTTGGGCGGGTAGTTGTTAAATATGTTTGTTGTTTTGCTCTTTTCCCTTTACTCTATGTTGGCACGCTTTCTTCAAGTAGGACGCCCACGCTCAGGGCTTGCACATGAAGTAGAGTCGCTTATTAGGTCATTCAATTTTGAGGTCGCTTGAATACTTTGGCTTCTTTGGAGTACTGTTGCAACTCAAGAACTTGTGCACCTTGCGTAATATCTACCAGCACCCGTAGAAAGCAAACTCCCCACTTTGCTGCTCCATGAACACGATATGATTGTCAGATACAAGGTCTTCCTGACACTTTCCGGAATCTTGACGAGCCTCTATGAGTGTCACACCCCCAACAAATTTGGCTACATCATGCGAAATCGTAAGCGGTCGATTTCTCAGTTTCTGATCTGCGCGAGTTTCTGAACCACGCCTAATATGAACGCATTCAAGCGATGTAACAAAGCGCGCGTTTATTTGCTCCAGAATGTTGTCGGCCTCTGCTCAACTCCATGAATAGAGTCAGCCGATACTTGCACATACGCGCGCTCGAGCGCTTCATCCTCGGGCGGGCTCCACTTGCGTCGACGTCCCATGCTTCAAATGTTTGTGCGAAATGTTGCAAGTGGCGATTATTGGTGACTTGGATTTTGTATTGAAAATCTACAGGACGCGAATAGATCTGCTGTTCTATTCTGGCTTCGAATAACACGTTAGAGCATCTCCAGTCGGTGTGCTATTGCTATTCTATTCGGTAATTTATCGCATATCGCGCACTTCTGCTAGCCAGTCGTTGCGCTATTGCTATTTTAAGCCAAAAAATACACCGGCCTGTGCTATTCGGAGCCAAAATAGAACAGTAGATCTATTCGTGTACCGTATACTTCAATACAAAACCCAAGTCATCTGCATGACGTCTGACTAAGATTCGCTCGGCCATTGTGCACAATATCCCCGGACAACACGTGACCGACGCTATGTCAGTTCTAACATTACGGGACTTGAATTGGACGTGGCGAACACGGAAGGTTGAACGATGTGCCCACAGGGACATTGCAGGAAGGAATGCTCGAACAGACGAGATGCGCAGTCGACGAGGATGACCTCGTTTTCTTTTAATTGACGGCCGAGAGGGTATTATGCCCGCCGACACGCAATTTTCTCGCTGGCTTCGTTGAGATAATCCGAAGGCGCCGATTCATCTTGTCGCCAAAGAACTTGAGGATGTGCGAAGCGATTCCATTGTCAGCATAGCACGGAAAAGGCATGACATTGCTTCTCGATGAGCTTGTTCCAAAGTTTGAAAAATTTGAATAAGAAAACAGGACAGGAAAGAACAGACGAAGGCGGAGGAAAGAAGTCAAGGAGAATGCAAAGGTGTATTGGAATGATGAATTTAGTTATCAAGAAGACTGACAGAAATTTGTATCCTTGTTGCTGATGTACAGCCCCATGAGATTAAAGTTGACATCGCCGTACTGCTCGCTCGAAATTTTTATGGGTGATTGACCTCGTAGAACTAAACGCAACTAAACGCCGTTGAATTGTTTCGCTAACATTGACAATGCTACTACGTCATTCAAATGCGGTGCTTTCAACCAGTAAGTGCATATCTCGGGTTGTTAAGGAAAGAAGGATTTGACATTTTACTCCAAAAAAACGTCATAATTATGATCTAAAGAACTTGTCATAAGATTTATAAAACGCCTTGTATTAAAATAATTTGAAACGTCCGAGATGTAGAGTCGTTGCTTCTTGTTTCTCTTTAACTTCAATTTGTATGGTGACTTAGTTCAAGCGTAACCGATTCGGCGCACCAAACTCTCTTTGTCCCACGTAAGTGAAAGCGGTAATTCATTCAAAGGTCGTCAAGTGTCAGCTCATCACACAGTTAAAATATTGTCCAGTGGAAAGAAACTACATGAATATAACCTAGCTCCAAGCGAACTCCAATACGTGTCTCGACTATTGAGTTGTGAGTTGTGCCCTCTTTATCTGTTGGAAATTCCAGTCACTGCAACCTTATAATCCACTCGTAACCTGTTAGTGCTAAAGTAAACTATAAATTATAACGTAAAAATCTAGGCAATATGCGTGTTAATGCCGTGTCTTCAGGTTGCGTGCGTGTGTCGACCCGGTCTGTTAGTACCGGTCGACAGGAAGTGCTCAAGCGCGAAGCGTCCTACTTGTTGTCTCAATGTAAAAACTGAAAATATATTATTTATGTAGAAATTTGTAAAGTTAAGTACCTAAATGTTACCTAACCTGAAAATCACAATATGCAAAAATGACGGTAATTTCGTCCAACCATAATTTTGTCAAAACTCTCATTTCACTCAAACGTCGCCAAAATTCCAACACCCCTTCCGAGATTACCAAGACTTTTTTTGTAGAACCAAAGTCATTCCACGCAGCCGATATCCATTCCAGTTTAGGTCATCGTAGTCGTAGTTGTAATACATTAATCAAGTCAAATCAATTTTTTCCGTAATTCCGTAATGCGTGGCGCGGCCAATGTCTTCGTCAGCAGGTCTGCAACCATATCACCAGTAGCCACATGCCCTGGTTTCACCACACCCTTTTTAGTGAAGTCCTTCAGAAATTTCAATTTGAAGTTCACATGCTTAGCCGCCGCGCACTCGCTTCATTATGTAGCTGCTTTATCGCGGCTTGATTGTCGATTTTTAAGATTATCGGGACCTTGGATTTGACTCCAATTAACAATTTGCGTAAACTCAGAGCTTCTTTTTCACCTGCTGCAGCAGCAACAAACTCTGCTTCTGCAGTCGGCAAAGCCACTATTTCCTGCTTTTGCAGTGCCACCCTGCAATTATTCCATTCACGAATAAAACACTTGCACTGACGGATTTTCGGTCTTCTTTGTCCGCTGCGAAGTCTGCTTCAGTGTAACTGACAAGTCGCAAAGGTAACTTGTTTCCATCATCCATCGTCATATGCAATTTCAAACTCTGTGTCCCCTTCCGGTACCTCGCCACACGCTCGTAAAGTCGGGGCGTGCGTGTGGCGGGTTGCCCGGTGGACTGTGAACGAGATGTCTCGTCGCGAGCAGCGCAATATCCACAGCAAACTCCCAACTAACGATTGAAAATTGTTTATAGTCGTTAATTTTCCATTCATTTTTGTCGAAAGCAATTCGTTTGCTCCATCGTCTTCGGGTGCATCAGCCACTGGAGTCCTGACAGTGTTGGGCCTCCTTTATGCCGTGTCTTTCCAACATTTCAGCGATCATAAACTCTTGATCGATGGTATATCCAACTTCGGGGCTCCTTCGATCCTCATGCCTAAACATTTCTCCACATTTCCTAAGTCTTTCAGCTCAAGAACCCTCGTCTTTTTGAAAACCTCATCGACAAGCGATATATCGGAACCAGTAACCAGGAAGTCGTCTACATAGACCCCCACAATTATGGTTCCGCTTTCTTCAACCTTTACAAAAAAAGCACGTGTCCGTAAGGCATTGCACACAGCCCATTTCCACCAGGGTTTTCTGCAGCAACTCATGCCAGAGTCTGCCTGCTTGCTTTAATCTGTACAGGTTTCACGAGACACAATGCAGCGTCTTCTTCAGTTTCCGCACCAATCTTACGCAAATTTTCCTAACTGATTTTCATCCCTTTGGGTATCTCCAAAATTATGTCGTAGTTGCCTTCTGCGCCAGCTTTCGGGTAGGCGCTTGGTACATCCCCGTGCCGTGCAGGCATCCCCCAAATAAGCGGCATAGGCAGGATAACGTTGACGTTGCTTAGCTCCATTATGGTCGAACAAGTAACAAAATAATTTTCACCGTGTACTTGTTTGTCTCCACGCGCTACCAAACGAGCCTTGTAGCGCTCGAAAGTTCCATCGTTCTTTAATTTTGTCTTGTACACCCATTTTGTTGGTAGTGGGTGCATGTTTTCCCTTTTTCGCACGACGTCCCAGACTCCGAGGTCTTGAAGGGCTTGCAACTTGGCCGATCGGCCACTATCCACTGTTCTGAGTCCCTCCCCTTGTGGGCTTCAAAGAAATTCTTCGGGTCTGGTAGCAGGTCGAGTTTTTCACGCGTAGGTTCGCACTTTTCCATGACTGCAAACGCCACCACTAAGGTTCCACTTCCATCTTCTTGAGCATCGTCAGTGTTTCTTTCTCCACTTCCCTCTTTTTGGGTGCCCCTCTTTCCACTCTCGAAATCAATAAATTTTGGTGTCTTCTTTATCTTTCTTTCAGATTTCCTCGTCCATTTCGACACGCTTTCAGATGTTTCTTCTTTCTTCCGCTTTGTCACCACAACTTGTTCCTCTACCGAATTATCTTCAGTAGATGCTAGATTTTTTGTCTCCAAAATGCCGTCAACTTCGCCGTCCAGCATCTCCTTTATCCTTATGTTTGCTTCGTCACTTAAAGGCTCGATATTTTGCACATGCCTGGTCGTCATAACCACTCGATCACGCTGTAAGAGCACTTTATACCCCTTAGTTTTGTCATTTTTTACAAGAATAAGGGCTCTTTCTGCGTGTCTGGCTAGGGACTTCTTCTTCGGGTCCCTCCCAACCATGCAAGGAGAGCCCAATACTACGATATCTGAAACACTTGTGGGCTTGCTTGTTAGTACCTCTATCGGTGAGGCTCTTCTCGGGTACGCTCTAGACGGCTTCGATGTACGTCGCGTACTCCGCCGCCTCGGACCAATAGGACACCTGAACCAAAAATCATACAGCGGACCATATCAAAAATGGTCCGGTTAATCCTTTCTGCCTTTCTATTAGAGGCCGGGTTTCTGATCTGTTCTCTTGCAAAACAGTTCCACATGTCGGTACTCAGTACTCCATCCGTTCTTAGAACGTGTATACCGACCTCGTTTGGTGCAGTGGTTAAGGCCCTGCCCTCGGGACCGGGAGATTGCGGGTTCGAGTCCCACCGTGGACGAAAATCCAAAGTCGGATAGAGTCGGGGTCCAAAAGTGTAATGAAATGAGGCCCTTACAGCACCGCGCTTGACATGGCTTACACCACCCTGTATAGGGTCAGGTTCTCTAAATATCATCTCTTAGAACATGTATACTGCATTTGAGTTCGTTTTAAAACCAAGCTAGGAAATGTTCAAACATTTTCGCTGCCCGATCTTTCATTTGGGCAGCGAAAACCCGCACATAATTCGAGCAATGGTCAACAAAGACAACGAGATAGCGGTTCCCGCGTCTGTACTTTGGCGTGATCGGCCCTTTTAGATCGCTACAGATTACCCCACCGGTACGATCGGTTAATTCATTCTGCCCCGAGTTCTTTTTAGATTGACCTGCTTGCCTTGCCCTCCGAGCAAGGCAAACAGGTTGGCCGACGCCGATCAATTATATTTATCCCAGACGCGGGATTCTTGGCGATTCGTTCAATCGTTTCGTACGCCAAGTGTCCCAAACGTACGTGAAAGTCGTAAAGAGTTCATTCTTGTTGGTACGAACTGGGTCGTTCGCAACAACACTCATCACCATATCATCGAAAATTCTTTGACTTTATTTTCTGTGGTCAAAGCAGCTGAGAATACTGCACCCAACACTTTGACTTCGAATAGCACTTCATTTCGATACGTCATATCCAACTTCGTCCCACTGTCTTTCAGGATGCATCCTTTCTTGCGCAAAGATCCCAGAGAAATGAGTTTTTTTTTCTAACTCCGGTGCGTAATTCACCTACACGATTTTATTTCGGCTTGCATCCATACTTGAAAGCGTCACATTTCCGACCTTTGTTACCCGCAAGCTTCCATCATCTGGCAGCATAAGCTTGTCGTTCTGCTGACAATTCTTTGCCTCTTCCAGTAAGCTTTCGTCGGACACCAGGTGGCGACTAGCGCCACTATCCACAATCCATAGGTCCGCATCGGACAGCGACTCCAACTTAAATTCATTGTCGTAACTTTCAGAGCCTTCAATTGTGGATAAAAATTTCTTTTCGCCATTTCTGGCGTCAGAACATCTCTCAAAGCGCCTTTGGGTCCTTTTTTTATTTCCTGCTCGACAATTTCTCTGAATATGTCCTTCTTTGCCGCAACTATAGCATACTCTCTTCTTGTAGGACTCATCCACGGAATTAACAAAATTTCGAGGCGTTTTCTTCGTTTTTCTTGAATATTCCTTAAGCCCTTCACCCCATGCAATTAATTTCTGCGCGTGTTGCATGTAGTCTGCGCGCTGAGGGTTGTACCGGATCATCAAACCCATTTTCATGTCATGAGCGGCGTATTTCACAATATTTTTGAACAATGAGACTTTCGTGTGAACCACTTTCTCTCGCCAATGCCACCAAGTACAAATAGTGTTGTGTCCAACTTCGTCTTGGATCTGTTTCAGCAGCGAAAAGATTTGCGGCTTGCGGGTGAGCGATATTCACTTTGAACGCGTGAAACATTTGGTCGAGGACGAAATTAAATTCCTGCGAAATCGTCCACCATGGCATGATGTTTGCGTGAAAATAACTCGCTGCAACACCTTCCCATTGTTGACTTAGCTTGTTCACTTTTAATCGTTTCGGCCACACAAAACCGGACGACAATTACGCTACTTCAAGAGCTTCGATAAACAGGTAAGCCCACTGCTTAAAACCTGTTTCCAAACTGCGCACCTGAAATTTTTTGGATCGTCAACTTCAGGATCTTCGTTGATCCACCCCACCGCACTTTGTTTTCGGCAGGATGTCCGAAAATTCCCGCCCATTCCTGGGCTGGTGCTGCAGGAGCATTTCCTTGTGGGGGCACCCATCCACCTCCCCGTTCAATTCCGTTATCCGCTCCTAGATCTTCTATCGTCATCTTTCCGCCGAACGGGCCATAATTTTTCACCGTCTCCTTGAAGACGCTGCCATTGTCATAACCCCTATTCGACTTTGGCGACCCAGCAGATAATGTATCATGCATTCGCCCCTCTTCCAAAGCGTAAATTTTTTCATCCATGCGCTTCATACACGCAAAAACAGCTTTAAGTTAACCTAGCGAACTTTCGTAAAAACTTAAAAAACTTCGGTCTTGAGCCCCGTAACCTTTGGGCTCATAACCTGTTGGAAATTCCAGTCACTGCAACCTTATAATCCACTCGTAACCTGTTAGTGTTAGAGTAAACTATAAATTATAACGTAAAAATCTAGGCTATATGCGTGTTAATGCCGTGTGCCTTAGTCTTTTCAGGTTGCGTGCGTGCGTCGACCCGGTCTGTTAGTACCGGTCGACAGGAAGTGCTCAAGCGCGAAGCGTCCTACTTGTTGTCTCAATGTAAAAACTGAAAATATATTATTTATGTAGAAATTTGTAAAGTTAAGTACCTAAATGTTACCTAACCTGAAAATCACAATATGCAAAAATGACAGTAATTTCGTCCAGCCAGAATTCTGTCAAAACTCAAACGTCGCCAAAATTCTAATATAATCAGATTTTGAATGTGTTGAAGCGGTGATTGCAGCGAGGTCATGTTCGATGGGCATGATTATGCTGTGGTGTAGTCGCTCTCAGAAATTCTCCCTGAGATGCGAACACCCACGGGGGCCCAGATGACTGACTGTCGGAGAGGGTACTCCGTCCATCCGAGTCATGATCCGATCCGGCATCCGGCCGGCTGGATCAGTCACTTCCATCACCTTGGTCGTGACGACTTGGATGATCCATGTCAAAAGCTCACCTCGTGTACCCGTCAGCACTGGCGGTTGCGCTCTCTTGATAGACCCTAGGGCGAAAAGTGTAAAGTCTGTCGAATAAGGAGACGAGGGTTAGGACTAGGGGTAGCTCCTGGGCGGAAATCTTCACCGGGGAGCTCGACTGGCAATATACTTGAAGTTTGTATACTGCGACGGCTGGACCGAGAATAATCGATCGGCCAGCTAAACCAATGACAATAAAGGGGTAAATCCAAACGTGTACGTAAAGGGGAATCCAAATACCACTCCACAATCTTCCACAATAGGCCATAACGTTACCACACTTCCCAATACTAGATATAACTGTGTTCAAAACACGGGCGACTTGAGGTGAGTATACACAACGCAGCGACTCCCGGTCAGGGGACTTCCGGTGGGTTACTTTAACCTTCCCCGGGCAAACCAATAGCAGAAAGAAGAGACCTTGTTAGCCCTCTGCTGTGAACCAATGAAAGCGACTTGTGTCTAAGAAAGCGAAACGTATACTGATTTTTATCCCTATGTCCAATACTCCCTTTTGTGTAACCTACCCCAAATAGCCCGGCTGGATAGTTATGTGTCTTACCTGAAGTGGTCCAGTTAGATGCTCTTTTGTGTACTGTACACCAAACCCAGCCGGTACACCAAACCCAGCGGATTCTCCTTCGTGTACCGCACATCAAATTACCGGCTCGACCCGGATAGCCATCCATCTAAGCTCACTTGACCGCTGGCTTTAACCCCTCCTTAGCAGCTCCGCGTCCAACTCTGGCGCCTCATCCGTCCTCTATAAAACTCAACCTTCTTCAGGACCCTTCGCCCATACACCTTCCAAACAATCTGCCCTTCGGTCATCCACTGTCTGAGGTCATCCGGTTCACCTGGCCCAGACTGCCCATCTACAGCTAGCCCAATTACCAACATCTCGACCACACCCATCTGGCTCGATTTCATGCCTGGAACCGTCCTGCTGCTGGTGGGTACGCTTGGCGACTGCCATCCGGCATCTACTCCCTTGGTCCGCATTTTCCGCCAATCAGAAGGCGCGCCTCGGGAGGTATTTCATACCTCCCGTTGATAATTCAAGAGGCACTTCACCAGCGTTAGCGTTAGTGCATAGGAATCCACTTGGACTCTTGTTTGACGAAAGCGACATTGTCAATGCGGTCGATGTTCTTGTGCGTTTGATACGTGGCTCCCGACTAATCGAGATCCGTCGGTGCCCGTCGGCAATCGTATGACACTAGGGCTTCTTCCAGTATGGTCACATGAATCAATTTCGTGCACCTAATATTTCAGCTATCCCAGTAAAACAAACAACAATTAGCCGTCTTACTGGCTAAAATAGTTGATATTTTTAACCTTTTGGAGCACATTCGTCCGCACCAGTGATTCGAACAAAATTTCCCGCCAAAATTAACGCATGATTTATCTCTGGCTTTAAGGTGTGTGATCTTCCCTCTGTCGATGCCTGAAATGGACGAGAATGTCAACGCCTTTCTGCGGAATGAAGCCCCTAGAGAGATGAAGGCTGCTGCGTGGTTGAAGATCAAGGACATCGTGCAGCAGAACGTCCTCGTGCTCCCACCACCAAGCAAGAGAATCCACAAGACGGTGACAGTCAATGACCGTCTGTTGACGCGCGAGGCGCTTTTCGAAAGATCAAACACTCAGAAGAACAAGACGAAGTAAGAAGCCGCTCGTGACGCAGGTGATGGAAGTGGTAGCGTTGTGCTTTGTCGGGCACTGTTGCTGGTGAATGGTAATCGAAATGATTGTGCTGTATAGTGGGGGGAGTTAACAGGGTTGGCACAAATTCACTTGTTACGCCGTTAGCGGGTTAGTGGAGGACAGGACAAAATTCTTGCTGTGCTTCGTGTTAGATGCTAGATTGTGCTTAAGCTTAAAAGGTATTGCAAATGTTACAGCACTGGCTAATGTTAAGTTTAAAAACGAGATTAGCATTTACACGAAGGCACAGCATTTCTCATCGGGTTTATGATATTTGCGTTTGAGTAAATAAGCTGACAGCAAAAGAGCTGACTTGCTACATTTTATGTTCACCACGAAGCCCAGTGATGAAGTAAGCATTATTGAGAGTGATAGTTTACGAGAACCGTGACCCTTAGGGTACGAGGTGGTGGTAAGCCGAGTGACACAGCCGGTGGCTCGTGTTAAATGACCACTTCATTTCAGTTAGCGACGGTTTGGACCCCGAGCCCTATTCCGGACTTTGGATTTTCGTCCACGGTGGGACTCGAACCCGCAATCTCCCGGTCGCGAGGGCAGGGCCTTAACCACTGCACCAAACGAGGTCGGTACGAAACTCTATTGAGCAAACCAAATATTGGATAGTGGAGGCGGCGACCAGATACAGTTGAACCCAATACAAATAGCAAGTCGTTTTCGTGCTCGTTAGGGCACAGCAATCTCCCTAACAATAAAAAACTCGGTGCTTTCCTAAAAGTTAACAAAACCAAGCCTAAAGAATCGAACAGGTGCAGCGCTTTCTTCTAATTGTTCTTTCTTTTTTGGGGTAGACAAGTTACTGTATTTCGTACAAAGATTTGACAATGATGCTGGCAGAACCCCTTCCATGTAATATGGAGCGGACGTGCCGTGTGAACAACTCATAGATGGGACGAAAAAATAGTCGAAATTGCATATGGATCGTGAGTCTATCTTATATCTATACGAATGCTTGTCAAAAACCCAAAACAAACGCTACGTTTTTCTTCTATCATGGCACTTGTACCTTGTCGTTCATAAAGACTTCACTCTTAATGGCCAGAATGGATGTAAGTTGTTTCCGATCGGCCTCTTTCCATAACGTATAATTGTGCTTGGCAATGTTATGAATGGTGCCAAACTCGGGAGCGAAAATCACTTGGGCAACGGTATCGTAAAACGG
>MIQA02012301.1:9115-31241 GCA_001887855.2 Sclerospora graminicola | reverse complement strand
CCCCCAATGCGGTCCGTTGGCGCGTTCATATGCTTTGATTTCGTATTTTTCGTCTGCTTACCTTGTGCGCAGGTTAGGCATGTCATTCCTTTAGTGTCGGTAAGCTTTATTCCAAAATTTCGTCCTTCGCCATGTTTTCGATTGCATCGAAACTTAGGTGCCCTAGGCGAGCGTGGAAATGCATGAGCGTGCCTTCTTGAACGGTTTGCTCTTGGTTGTTTTCTTTATCTTGCAGGATCGCCATTACTTGGTCTCCATTGAAAATTCGTAACCTTTCCACTTTTACATCCACCGTGAGTACCTGATTTGTTTTTTCGACGGAAAATATTCCTTTTCCGGGCTTTTGGTGCACCATCACTCGTTTTCCATTTTTATAATCCAGGTGACATCCTTTGTCTTCTAGGAGTCCGTACGAAAGAATGTTTTTCGCCAAATTTTCCACGTAGTAGACATTTTCTAGTCGGATGACATTTTGTTTGTCATTAAGGTAAGTGGTGATTTTCACCCACCCCTTTTTGGTGACGTTCAACTTCATCCCGTCTGCTTGGTAGCATGTTCCTTGAACATCTTCGACTTCTTGTAGGTACGAAATGTCGTTTACCAAGTGCATGCTTGCTCCACTATCTAGAATCCACCTTGTATCATCGCTGTCTTTGCTTTCGATGATGCTTAAGGTGAAATCCACTTGCTTCGAAATTTTACTTCGACACTTGTCTTCGGTGTGCCCTATCTTCTTGCAATTCTTGCATTTTTTGACCTTGGGTTTTTGCTCGACGTAGTTGATAGTTTCACTTTGGCGACTTTTTCCTTGTTGTCCGTCGTTTTCAATCGCTTGAGCAAATTGACATAGCTCTTCTGCTTGACGAAGATAGTCTTGTCTTGAGTGGTTGTATCTGGATAGTAGAATTGTTTTCAGCTCACTAGATGCATAATGAACTATGTTTTCGAGCACCAGCGGCTCACTTCCACCAACAGCTTCCGTGATCGCCACAAGGTACATGTAATGTTCATTCCATGTCCTTTTCGGATGTTTTCTTGCTGTGAATAGTTTCATCGACTGAGCCGGTGTTATGGTTGTATGGAATGCCGATAACATTCGATTCATAACGTGAACCAAACTTTGCGATTCGTTCCACCATGAATCGACTTGGCGATTGTAATAGCTTTCAGCCATACCGCTTAGGTAATGGCTGAGTAAGTCCACCTTGAAATCTTCGCCCCATCGATATCCGCATGCAGATTCTGCAATGGCAACTTGACGTATAAATCTTGTGCCCCATTGCTTGAAACCGGCACCAAGACCCCTGTATACCTCTTTGCCGTCAAAAGTTCGAATCGATAACTTGCATTCGCGTGCTGACGGGGTTTTAAAGATCGGTTGCAGGGATGTTCGGTTGCGGGTGCATGTTTGGCTGTGGGTGCAGATTTGGTTGCTGATGCAAGTTTGGTTCCGGTTTTGGTTGATGCAGATTTTGGTAGTTTAATCCTCCAAAACCGGCTGCATGATCTTGAAAGTGATCCGCCAAATCAGGTTTCTTTTCGGGTGTACCATCTAAAGATGCCATTCGCATCTTCGTTCCCAATCGCATGGAATTGTTGAAACCAAAACTATCCATGTCGGGTTGTCTCCGACTCGATTCGAGTCGGTCAAGTCTGTCAATTACGCCTTTCAGCATGTCTACCAGTCGGGCACCTTGATCTCCCATCGTGGTAGGCTTCTCTTCTTCATAATCTTCACCGAAATTATCATCTTGACCCTTTGGGCTCATAACCTGTTGGAATTCGTTGTTCATAGTAGACAGTCGAAACGTAGGCCAGTATGTGATTTTAGCTCGATGTTGATATTCGAAGAAGTAGTGCAAGGTTGATTTAATCAATGCAATGTATATTGAGAAGTGTTTATCGCCAACGTATTCGATACCTTCTACTGCTCTTAATCCTATTCCTGACTTGCATAACCAACCCGCCATCCCAGGAAACTCATGCGACTTCAACTTCGACTTTTTGTGTTTCTATTTCTAAAGTTCACAATGCAAAGAATAGAAATTTGGTGTTCAAAACCGTAACCACCGTGTACCAGTTTTGTACCACTTTCCTTTGTGTAAAGTACCAAAATACCTCAAACGTTATTTTGTGCTGGAACCGAAATTTCTAACAATATTATTTCTGGGTTTGTGGCGTTTCGCATTACTTCTTTCATTCTCACCGGTAGATCCGGCGACCAAGCTTTCAGCTAAAAGGACAAGTTACTTAATCGCTTCGTGAGATTCACAGTGCTATGTTTATCGAGAGATCAGGATGATTGACGATTGCCATAGAGTTTGACCGTAATCGGTCCAGAAGTGGTACGGATCAGTTTGAAGGTGCAACAAAGATGGGCAAGGTGGTACTAGCGCAGCCGTGCGAGCCGACGTGCACCTTTATTTGGCATCAATCGCGACGTGTTCTGTCGCTTTGTAGCCATTGAAATCAGTGTTTCTACTATTAGAACGTCTTCTCCAAGCAGACTCGACCGACCTCGCTCTTGGTGCAGTGGTTATAGGCCCTGCCCTCGGGACCGGGAGATTGCGGGTTCGAGTCCACCGTGGACGAAAATCCAAAGTCGGATAGAGTCGGCGGTCCAAAAGTGTAATGAAATGAGGCCCTTACAGCACCGCGGCTTGACATGCTTACACCACCCTGTATAGGGTCAGGTTCTCTAAATCATAATCTCCAAGCAGACTCGGAAGGATTAGCGTGGCGTAGCAGAGCAATTGCGTCTTTGGTCACCTCGTTGCGTTTCCTACTGAAACTGCCTATGGATTAGGTGCCAACGCGCTCAATTCTGACGCGGTATTATTGATTTTTACCGCCAAAGGACGACCTCTTACCGATCCCTTTTTTTTCATGTCCCTGCAAACCAACTGTAAACTATCTAAAAGGCACAACCACCAATAGCTTTGATATCTCTTCTGGTTATGGACTAGCTCTCTCGTTAGGGTGCGTGGCGTTTGGTGTCGCAACGTCCCTCAATATGGTCCAATATTTGACTTCCAGGGCGGGGTGCAATGCTCGAATGATCGTGATCAATGCCGTGTTTCAAAAGATATTGCGACTTAATGCCACCGCAAGAGCAAATATGAATCGAGGTAAAGTCGTGACGTTAGCAGGAGTGGGCAGTGAACGGATCACGGATGCGAAAAGAAGTTCATTGTGGAAGAAGATCGACAAGTGGGATCGGTTCAAAATTGCTCAATTTGCGCTGTTTTCGAGCAATTGGTTCCTAAGTCAGTGGTCAAAGAACGCTCTCAAGTTGAGTCAAAAGAAGGCGTTGGTTATATACGCTAGTATTGTCATTTTCTCGTTACTATTGACATTTTTACGATGCGCGTATTTCATGGAAATTTGTATGCGATGATCTGGCCGTTTACACTTGAATTATATCCGCAAAGTCCTCGGTGCTCCCATGCCCACGTTTTTCGATGTTACTCCCGTGGGTCGAATTATCAATCGCTATTCACGAGATTTGGACCATGTGGACAATTCGGTGCCTTACCACGGCTTGTGGCTCTTGCTTTTCCTTTTCCAAAGGGGTCAGGCTTTCTTGTATGCGCTGCCACGCACCCGTACGTGCTCATCTTGTACATTCCTGTGGCCTACGCGTTCAAGTTTGCAGTGGGGCTGTTCCAATCGTTGTCTCGAGAACTTAAGCGGATGGATAGCATCTCACGCACGTCGTTCCTCAACTTGGGATCTGAGACCATGTCAGGGATCGAAACGATCCGATCTTCTCACATGGTCAAGCTGTTCTCTATCCACTGTCAAGACTTGATAAATCACAATGGGAAATTCGTCTTCCTGTTCCAATCCACGACACGGTGGTTTGCTTTACGCACAGATTGGATTGCGTCAGCGATTATCACTTGTGTCGCGATCTTGGCGATTGCTACAAGGAACAGATTAGGACCGACGATGGCGGGATTAGGACGGACGTATGGCGCATAGCTCCCGTCGAGTTTTCAACGGGCGATTTTGTTAGCCAGTCATTGAAAATGTCATGACGTGTTTTGAACGGATTGCGCACTACGATACGCTCACGAAAGAAGGAGAGTTGCCAAGCTTTTCAGTTGCGGTCATTGGGAGCACAGGGTTAACTAGTCCCCTCTTGCTCAACTTATTTCCCGGTTAAGACGCGCTTAGACGCATTTTGGCTTACCGGAAGACCCCCGACGGGTTTGTTTAGGTGATCGAACCTCACCCTCAACGCACACGTGTTTGGAACACGTCATTAATATTGGAAAAGGTTTTGTGGAGATAATGTCTGTGGATTACTGTGGAAATTCGTGGTTTAATCGCGTTTTCTTGGTTTCTCATTATCTCTCTCTCTCTCATTGGCTAGCCTGATCGGACGAACTTTCCCGATCAGTGCCTAGATACTGATTAAGTATCGACCCCAACCCATTCTCCGGTGAAGATTTCCACCCGAGGAAAGAAGAAGGTGCTAGTTTTTTCTCGAGCAGTCGAGATGAAAGACACCCCCGTCTTGAAGGGGTCATCGCTCCGACCTGATCAAGATCATCGTTTTCGTCACCGAGTCCACCTGAGTGAGTGTAACCGCCCCCGATCAACGGGTACACAAGGTGAGATGAAGTTAAACATAGATCCTGACGCACATGACGACCGGTCAGATGACCGGGAGGATCAGATCAGTCACCATAATGGTGATTCATCTGATTCTGATGGCGATCAGGATCAACGGAGTACCCCCTCCGATAGTTGGTCGTGCGGGCCAGTGGGTATCCGGATTCCACCCAAGACTTCTGTCATGGATTTGGAAATCGGCTCCACCACACTCTTGCAGAGTGCGGTTACGTTCTTCTGCAACCCCGTTTTGTGCGGGTGTAAAAGCCAAGGTGAAACGCATCTTGGTACCATACTTGGCATTGATGGTATGACCAATTTTCTCATATTCTTTCAATTTTCTCATATTCTTTCGAATTATCTGCTTGTAAGGTCCGAACTCAGGATCATACTTGTTGTCTCGATATTCAAGAGCGCTAATCTCGTTGCGAAAGAGTTCAACGGCCCCCCCCTACGGGACTGCTCATAACATTCATAGAGCTGAGAACGCTTCTTAATGACATTTAGGTACCCAAAGCGGGAGTAGTCTTCAATAAAGGTAAGAAAGTAACGGCATCCTGTGAGTGTTTTTACCGGAACGGATCACATAAATTTGAATGAACACATTGTAATCGATCCTTCGTCAATCAGGGGTCATGAATATGATGGCGCTAAACTCGGAAACGACCAATCTCGAAACGATTTTGGATACAAAGAACGAAACGTGTGGCTATCCGATGCGTACGTTGACAAATCACGTGCTTTGTAAACAAGCCCACAATAAATTCACACCCGAAGAGACAAATCAACTGCGTTTGAAAGTGTACAAGTCAGAAATTATCCAGGTGGATATTCTCACCGTGACGAATCATTGTATGAGTGACCTCTGGCCAATAAATTGTCTGTCGCGGTTTTCTTTAGACCCGCTTCGAGGGGCACTGGAAGGTTGAATTGAAGAGAATACATGGAAATAGTAGTTTACCAAGATACAGTAATAAGAAGTAGAGCAAAAGAAGCTCTAAAAAAGCTTCTGCTACGTGAGATAGTCCCACGGGACTATTACCAGCGAATGTCCATCCACTTACATTGTCGGATTAGAACTGGTGGTGCCATCTCTATCCACCAGTCTGTCTGACGCTGCGGGTGTATCCACTGATACAGTCAAATTACTCTCAGAGTGATCACGTACCACCGCAGTAGTTGGATCTGGAGCAACAAGTGCGTGAATTGGAGAAAAATGTCGAGATAAGAAGCAGAAATGAAGCGGAAGATGGAAGAAGTAGCTGTTTCTCGGGATATGACGAAGAATGAGAAGCAAGTGGTAAAGGCAAGTGGAAGTTTCGCAGAAAGTGTCAGATCGATTGAAGGAGAACCATGTAGAGAATGTGATGTATTGATGGAAGCTCGCGATCGGCAAGTACTGGTAAACAAGTATGGAATGTGGAAAAAAAATTGAGTCTGAAAGTCTAAGGAAATTTTCATACTGTTATATAGGCTATCATTACTGAAGCAGTCGAAGGAAGCGTTTGAAGGAAATTTTCCTGGAATTCAATGTGGAAACGAAGAAGCACATACCGTTATGGATTTACAATCGAAAGCATTGACACGCACCAAGGATGAAGGATTAAGATTTTAGAGTGGATTGATGTAAGTCAATGGTGCTGTAAAGAATTGATGAAGATTGATGTTGCTTATTGATGGACACGACATTATGATTTTATTTCGGATTTAATGTCAAGTGTTTTTATGAAAGGTGATGTGTCATGAATACAAAATTCAAGTTGTATTAGTTTTAACTTTTCGTATAATATACTTTCAATTTACACAAGCGTCTTTTCGCTCACTGGGCAACTTCTTAGCCCTGCAACTTGATTCTGACCGGTCAAGCTCGCGCAGTACATACATACACCAAACTCTTATCGGCCTCTGGGGTGTATTACAAAGTCCTACCTTTTAGGGCAAAGTTCACCTCTGTTCTGGAACAGCTCGGTTGAAAAATGGAGGCATCTGATTGGTCAGATGATCGTCACCATCTCGGTTGGCTCAACTGACCTCGAAGAGTCGGCTGAGTCAACAGATCCTCGGTTATAAAATTATACAGGAATTTTCACCCAAAACTCACAGACATGAATGACACTGTATTTGCTCACCTATATCACATTTTTTATGAAAGGTCGGTATGTCTTCTTTAACTTGGTTGGCCCTTCGGTTAGGAGCCTCTAACCGAGGTGACTCAAACAGAGGTGAACTTTTCCCTTAATACCACCTTAAAAATTCTAAACAAATAACAACTTCTATAGAAGTCTTATAACTTCGATAAAGGCGCACACCTACAGTAAGATTAAGTATTTACTAAGTATTCTGCAACGAGAAAAGCGACAGGGTGTCCGATGCGAGAAAGGGTACGCAGGTGGGAACGCTGCGATTGGTTGAGGTTTCGAGGATGAAACGGCACATGTGATTGGCTCGAAGTCTGTCATCTTCGTTTCTTATTCGTCGAAAATACAGGTTTAAACTTTTAAACTCCTTTCCCGCCTCAACCTGTCATTTGCCAACCCGACTGCAAACGCCCTCACAACGTTTCCAGTTGGTTTCGAATTTTCTCGACAATCAAAAGAAAGAAAAACTCTGTCCACCTACTAAGAAATGCGTGAAATTCTCTCGATTCACCTCGGCCAGGGCGGGATCCAAGTCGGCAATGCCTGCTGGGAACTCTACTGCCTTGAACACGGCATTCAGCCTGATGGGCAAATACCAAGCGACTCGAGTGCCATGGGCGATGACTCGTTCTCGACCTTCTTTTCAGAGACAGGCTCTGGCAAACATGTCCCGCGTGCTGTGTTTGTCGACTTGGAGCCAACAGTATGTGATGAAGTGCGCACGGGTGCGTACCGTCAATTGTATCACCCGGAGCAGATCATTTCGGGGAAAGAAGATGCCGCCAACAATTATGCACGTGGTCACTACACGATTGGCAAAGAAGTTGTGGATCTCGTACTGGATCGTGTGCGCAAACTGGCGGATGCGTGTACGGGACTTCAAGGGTTTATGGTGTTTAACGCCGTCGGTGGAGGAACCGGTTCAGGACTTGGGTCATTGTTGCTCGAACGGCTCTCGGTGGACTATGGCCGTAAGAGCAAATTGGGCTTTACGATTTACCCGTCACCTTTAGTGTCCTCAGCTGTGGTCGAACCTTACAATTCCGTGCTGTCAACCCACTCGTTGCTCGAGCACACGGACGTTGCGGTCATGCTCGACAATGAAGCAATCTATGATATTTGCCGTCGCTCGTTGGACATTGAGCGGCCGACGTATGCCAACCTCAACCGGTTGATTGCACAGGTGATTTCATCGTTGACCACGTCATTGCGGTTTGATGGATCGTTGAACGTCGATATCACGGAATTCCAGACGAACCTCGTGCCCTATCCACGTATCCACTTTATGCTTAGCTCGTATGCTCCCGTCATTTCGGCTGAAAAAGCGTATCATGAACAATTGTCAGTGGCGGAAATTACCAACAGTGCTTTTGAACCGACTTCAATGATGGCCAAGTGTGACCCGCGGCACGGAAAGTACATGGCGACGTGTTTAATGTACCGTGGTGACGTTGTACCGAAAGACGTGAACGCTGCTGTGGCAAACATTAAGACGAAACGCACGATTCAATTTGTAGACTGGTGCCCGACAGGGTTCAAGTGCGGGATCAATTATCAACCACCGTCGGTGGTGCCAGGTGGTGACCTTGCTCGTGTTCAGCGTGCTGTGGCGATGATTTCCAATACAAGCGCCATTGCTGAAGTATTCTCGCGGATTGACCACAAGTTTGATCTCATGTATGCCAAGCGTGCGTTTGTGCACTGGTACGTCGGGGAAGGGATGGAAGAAGGCGAGTTTTCGGAAGCTCGGGAGGATTTAGCTGCGTTGGAGAAAGATTATGAAGAAGTGTCGGCCGAAACGGCCGATGGCGAAGCGGAAGATGAAGAATTTGGTGAGGAATACTAAGGGTCTGGTGGAGAATCCTGAGAATGGTATCAAGCTAGCATTGGTTTTAGCAGTTTTGCATGTCTGCCTCGATGAGATTATGATTCTTGAGCTTTTAGCTCATTCCTAGGAAGCGACAGAATGAATATATATACTCATTTTCCTTTATGTACTTTGTTATCTTTCGCTACCGCTTACGCTGATTCGTCAGGTGGCGGTTAGGAGTGTATAAAATTTAAATTTATTTTTATATAACGTATAATGGGAAGGTGTTTTGAAATATGGGATGGTGCGTGTGTTGGAACTCGTCCCATCATATAATTCTGGGCTCGTTCAGTCGTGTCCAAACGTGAGAGTGCTGGCAGTATGACGGTATTCGACAGGTATCTTGAGGACTTTGAACATGCGCGACAAGATGCATTCAAAGCCATCGACGAATACGCACATTCGTCAAATCCTGGTTTGTTACTGAACCGTTTGTTGTTTGATTTAAAGTTATAGATTATCGATTGTACTTAGTCCAGTTTTTTCTATTTCTAAATGCAGTTGAGCGTGAACAATTAGTCGTGTCGGCAAAAAGCTGCGTTGATGAAGTTGACCGCTACGTAGGACTCGAAAAGGGTTTATCGATGTGATGGGAAGAATCTAACATCCTTTTAATCTTGTGGATAGATTCATATTCTGGTAGATGAGGCGAAAAATGGAGTGTCGAAGATAGAGAAAAGGAAGAGGATGGAGCAGGTTCATCACTGCAAAACTCAATGGACCAGACTGAAAGCCTCATTAGAAAAGGAAATGCTCGTGAGCGATGCGCGTGCAGGGAAATCGACAATGTCATCGACTGATGCCACTTCGGTAAGTTTCGTACGACAAAGATTCAAGATGTCTTATATCTGATTATCTATTCGAAATCTGAAGAAAGAGCAACTGGAGAGCTGCGCTGAAGTTGTTGACAGGTCTGTTTTGTCTTCAACTAATTATGAGCATATGATTAATTTGACATTTCATTCGTTGTATCAGAACTGGACGTCATTTGGATGAAGCACAACGGACTCTCGCTCATACTGAGCGAATTGGTATGGAAAGATAAAGTTTGCTTGCCCTTGAAAGTAATTCAATACTGACTAAACTAATCGTAATAGCGGAGAATGTTGCCAACAATTTGCTACAACAGCGAAATCAGCTGGAACATACCGAACTTAACGTACGTTTTCGTGAGAGATAGAGAGATCTTCTGACTGATATTTAATGTTTTTAAAATGCGTACCTAGATCGCACAAACGCAAGAGGATACCGAAGAGGCAAAAGGCCACATTCGTTCAATGGCTTTTAAAGCATTGACTAGTCGAATCCTGTTGATTTTGGTGATCTTGGCACTCGTGGCGGCCATCGTTTTGGTCTCGTACTTCAAATGGTATCCACGTAAGAAGAAAGATTACTTGGGAATCTTACCCCGCTCAGATTCCTCCAGCGCCGGTACTGTTGGAGCATAGGTTATAATGAACAGTGCAAAAGAAAAAAAAGCTTTTTGGAGGTGAAAGGAGTTAATATATATAAAAAATGGGACAGAGAAATCAAGTCTTAACACAACTACAGCAGTATGGTAATCCAAGGAGCTCAGATCAAACAGCCATAGTTCGGCGAGATCTGCAAAAACACGTCGTCGAAAAACTTGTCACTAGTGATGTCCACTTGATTCGCCGGAGCGATAAACTCTTCGTTTAGAAATCGTGCGTTGTTTGTCTCCGAGGGTAGAAACTCTAGATCCGCGCTTTCAAAGGCGTTAAAGGGATAATCATCTGTCGATGACGTCTTCATCACAAAAGCAGCCGCTTGGTCGACTGTAGTTGGACTAACCAAATCGTCATGGTGGGTAACATACGCTTTGTCCATCTCTTCTTGTAACCCATTTTCAACAAATGACCAATAAGGCGATGGCAATTGCATCATGTGGTTTCGACGGGTACGAAGATGGGTGGATCCAGCTGGAAGTATCTCATTCGTTCTCTTACCATCTCTATCCGTTGGACTAACCGAGCAGTCATAAATCAGCGTGTTGCCTCTTCGGGGACTTACCAACGTGTGCAAATCTTCTTCCAACTCGACATCTTCATCGTCTTCATTATCACTGGGGAGCAATACTTGCTGCTGGTGATACATTTGGTGACGTCCAGTAGCGTCGAGTCCATAGGTTTGTGGATCCAAAAGCTTGTCCAATTGACGCTTACAGGTGATATATTGAGCCTCTTGCTTGTCACTAAGTGCGGCTTGTTCCTTGCATCGAGTCAGCTCTTGTAATGATTTTTTCAGACTGCGCACTTTACGGTATGGCCAATGCCGAATGCCAATCGCTCGACATCGTTTCTTGAATGCTGTTGCTCGAATACCGAACTTTTCCGCTGCGACTTTAAGGGGTACATCAAAGTACAAGCTAAAAGCTTGAAAGTGATCGACCGGCGACTTGGACAAAAATGCACTTTTTCGAGCGGCAGCGGCGTGATCGCTTTGAAATCGACTTGAGCTTTGTATGAGGCCATCTTCCACGTTCGAAACAAGGTGGAGATTCAATCGTGCTAAAGATTCCATCATGAGATATTTCAGGCTTGCGCACGAGAAGGCACGTTGAAAAGTGAGTTGACGTTAGATCGCAAAAAAAGCGACTTTTTTACTCTCTTTACTAAATATGGAAGATTGCTAAAAAAATATTCAAGTTTACGTTAGTTGACGGTAAAAACTGTTTCATTTTTTTTTTCAACAAAATCACCTTGTACTCACCGTATAAATTGTACACACAACGTAAGGAATGAATGCAACGACATAGTTACAGCTTAATCTTTTCATCGTACAAAATAGCTTCATCTATTCGCTCAGGAAACGCTTGATCTTTCAGCAAAGTCAACACTTTCTTCTTCTCTAGAAGCTTCTCAATGAGACGCTGTCGCTCAGACGCAGTAAAGTGGCGATCCAATGTGTCGGTCTGCTCGACGTGGGCAATTTCACACTGAAGATCGTGAATACAATCAGTGAGAATCCCCTTTAGCTCCGTGTGATTCTGTAGCTCCAATTTATAAGCTGTGCGTACGTGCTGCAGGTTACATCGCTCGACCTCTAACAATCCCTTGAGACGCTTGATAATTTCTTTATATCGATTATCGCCTTGTGCTACAGTGGTAAGAGTCTTGATACCTGCACTCTTTGGACGCACAGCAAGCGTACAAGCCCATGAACTTTGGGATTGTACTCTTGGCAACGAACTGGTCGACGCCGTCGTACATAAACGCCGAGGCTCTTCTTGGTGTTCAAACTCTTGACGCTGCAGTTGGAGAGCCGTGACTTCAGCACGTAGAGACACGTTTTCCTTCTTGACCATCACGAGCTGCTTCACGAGATAGTCTCGATCGTTCTCTTGAGCCGAAAACTCCATCTTTAGTCGCTGGTTTTCACGTGTTAAGCTCTGATTCAATCGATCCAGTCGAGCCGCTAATTCCTTTGTCCATTCCACTTCTGTCTCGAACTGTTTGCTCTTTTCAATCCACGCAGAAACCCCATCATCATTTTTATTCTTTTCCGACCCAAGCTCTTCTTGTACGCTGTACAATCGCGCGCGAAATGCACGCAGAAGATCCTTTTCTTGCTCTGTTGGTTGGTACCCACATCGCTTTACTCTTCGCAAACTGCGCGTGCGTACAAAATACTCACGTACCTTGCAAGACTTTGCTCGTTCGATCTTGCACTTCACCCACACTCTCCAGTATAGTTCGATGCATTGCACGTACACGATCCATGGACGCATCGATTGTGTTCTCTTTGCTCTTGTTAGAGCGTGCATCCGACAGCATCGTCTCTAACTCGACAATACGAGTCTTATACTGTCGTTCTCGTCGTACATAACTTTCCTGTACGGACCAAAAAAGAAACAGCAAGAGAACGATCGATGCCGAGTTCAACATTTTGTGCGTCTATCGATCAACCAACACACCTGTCTCCTCTCAAGGTCTTCCTTCAACTGAGTTACAATATCCTTTTGCTCTAGAGGATTCCCAAAACCCGACAACGTTGGCTTTATAGAAGCGTCTTTCAGAGTCCCTGACTGTAAACCACGTCAATCAGTCAATGTACGCACATCGACAGTGCTACCTAAACGTACAAGTTGCCCCACTCCAAACCTGCTATCTCTTCGACTTCTCGGTCGCATCAGGCTCTAAACTGATTTTCGTTAAACTACGACGCAGTGCAAGTATTTTAATATTCATTCACTAAAAATACAGCAAGTTTCGACGCCAAAGATGGACACAATTTCAATCTGCACTCACAATCGTTCAATTAGCGCCTCGAGACTGTACGCACAGAACTGGCATCAGCTCTTCCTTCCGTCAAGTCATCGCAGCTGCAACGGGTCCGTCGTAACTTGTATTCTCAAGACTTGATACTCACGACTAAGTGTCGCGATCGCCGCCAAATAATGAGGCAGCGGCGACTGCCGCTCTCTTGTAATCGGATGCATTGTCAAGTACGACTGTGCGTACAAGTCTTGCAAAATCGTCATCAAGGCAGCCTTTCGATCGTCCATCTCTACCAACGTGAGTACAACGACGACTTTCACGACCTTTGTCTCTCGCTTTTCGCTTCTAGAAGGCTCTGCATGCAGTAAACACGTCGACTTCCAAGCCTCTGTACCAGTATAAAACGTCGCTCGACTGATCTCGCTGCGACTGTCCGGTGGTAACACGGCAAACCCCACGTCATCCGATGCGTACAAAACTGCAGACGATGGATTTGCACGTACTTGGACCTCGTCGTACAATGCCACACTGAGCTGTAGCAGCACAACAGACACTACAAGCGGCGTCAAAGCCACTGGAATCAATTCTTTCAATCGATTCGAACGTAGCGTCTCCCATATAGTCTCCTCTTCCTTCTCAAAACACGACGCTCCAGCCACTCCCACTAGTCTTGTGACAACTAAAATGCTCTTTTTTCCAAACAGCGCTAGAAAATCGAGCAATTTCAGCATCATTGTACGCACGGCAGCTTCCAGTCGTCCATTTTCTTCGAAAGGAATCATACACGTTTCGAGAACGGACCCCAGCGCGTCTGTGACGCTACACGCAAGCCATTGTCCGTCGTTTGTGAGTACATATCCTCCATAAATGTACGACACGTCTTCCGAACTTTCTGCTCGATCATCCGCTAAATGATACAACCGCTCACATAGAAAACGTGTACGACTGGACGCACTCGTTGCTTTCTCTAGTGGCTTGAGCGCCACACTCTCATGTACGCGATCGTACAAGCCAAAACACTGTGGCATTAAAACAAACGGACTTGGATTCACTTCTGCTTCGTACAATTCATCCAAGAACACGAGCTCCATTGTTACACTCTCTCTCCAGCTACAGACGTCTGCGATTTTGTCCGTACCAAATAATCCGCGTGCGAATGCTCCGATCGTCCAAATTTTGTGCTTTGCGTCGCTTCGACGAAACGGTACGACCAAATACACGACCGTCGCGACGGCTGATCGTGCAAATGCTTGTGTTTTTTTGGACGCACCCGTAGAAACCACAGGAGTCAAGAGTGTTCCAGCGGCACGGTAATTCGCAAAGGGATCAACCATCTTTTCCGCACACTTGAGCAAGAGCAAGCCCTTGGAGGCATCCACACTCACGTATTGATTTCCAGCTACGTGCGTCAAGTCCAGAGGAGCCAATGTACCCATGTGACATTGTGCGTACAAGCTCCGAAAGCACGTACAATAGGAAAGAGCAAGCGATGCTAGCCATTGCGACGGAGAGTGAGGACAGACAATCACATAATCCAGAGGTTTAGGCGCCGCAACGGGATGAAAATCACGCAATAAATACTCGGAAAGCAGCGCTGGAGCCACGTAATGACTGGAATCCAATGTTGACACACAAATACGCGGGATTTCCTCCCGTGTACGGACACATTGCATGCTTTTTTCCCCATCATTCATTGACAAAGCCTTGATAAACTCTTCAACGCTCATCCATCGCTTGCATGTCGTCGCTTCCAGTTCCTTTTTCCCCTCTTTATTCAACAATACCGTCAGAGTATCAAGATACGGCTCCACTCGTGCCACAATCTCGCTCTTTTCCGATGAAGTGGCCGATACCACGTCAATATTTGCATCTGCCGCCCATAATGTCCCTCCATTAGCCACGTATCGCCACGTTACCAACGCATCCGAAGCAGCCACTTGAATCCCAAGCTTCAATTCCATTTCTCGAGTCGTTAACTCGTCGAATGTCTTCCATTTTTCCAGTGCTTCGTCTTGAATGCGTCGTTCAAATGCCATTGCATCAAATTCAAGTAAAACACGCCGTTGTTGCTCCTTTTTCTGCTGTCGTTTGCTTCGTGAACACTGGAGCGTTGGATATGCGGATTGCCACGGTTTAAAGCGATTGGAACACAGTAAGAGACGGAGGTGATCGGCTGTAGCTCGATTGATTGCAAGCCGGCCCACTGTAGCTCGAATAGGAGGTGGAACAAACGCTGCAGCGTTCGGCAACACTTTGACTCGTCTTGACAAAGTGGTCGTACAATTTCGTGCTGTCTTTCTCGTCGCTTCTTCGTCCACATACTCTTCAAGTGCTTGAAGCAATGGATGGGTCTTGACAGGCCGCGCATCAAGCGCTTCTTGCTGTTCATTATGCGATAGCGACTCCACGAGCGAGACGGCGAGACTCAAAGGCTTGTTTTCCGTCTTGACGCGTGGGGTTTTCGGCTTGTTTTTGGCTTGAACCAACGAAAAAGGAGCAGAATCGACGCCTCTCGTTCGTCGTCCACCATTTTTCCCTTGAAGAGGCCCAAACGAGAGCGACAGCTCGTCAACAACCTTCTTCTTTTTCACTCTTCGTCTCCGTTTAAAGTGTTTCACGTCGGCATCTCCTTGGACATTCAATTCATCATCATGAGGGAGCGTCATTCGCGTTATAGGCCCAGCAGCATCCGGTGTATTCACGTGTGGATCTGGAGATACAGGCCGCAACGATTCCTCTGTATCTGTAGCCTCGTTCTTTTCCCGTTTTCGCTTTGATTTTACTGTACTTCCAGCCACTGGTCGTCGTAGTAACTCGTCTGTCTCTCCTTCGGTCTCTTGATTCTCCTCGTCGTCGTCTTCTCCTTCGTCTTCTTGCTCGTCTTTCATCCCTTCGTCTTCATTTCCACTCGTTCCGTCATTTTCCTCGACATTTGGCTTCAATCTTCGCTTTGATACGGCACGAAACCATGGCACAATGTCCGTATACTTGGTCCCTGCCAGGATCCGTGGAATTAAACTGTTTGTCTGATGCCAGACATCCACCATGGAATGATCGGTTTTTTCGGACGGTAAACCCACGAGACGGTCGTACGAACAACGAGGATCCCCCAATTCGTACCCACTCGTCGTACAAGTGGACGCAGTGGTCGTACTATTATTATTTAATGCATGCGAGCAGTCTTTTTTGACCGTGGCCACGGCAACGGTCAATAATTGACTGGGCTCGACGAGATGGAACGATAGGTGGAAAACGGGCATGGGAAACGTCTCGTCAAGGTACATTTCCATGTGATTTAACTTTGTGAGCGAGGGACAGCGAAACATGAAGCTCGCAGTGTTTAGTTCAAAGAAACCGTCGTTTGAGCACTTGAATTCGTCTTGAGAGAGCAAGTGAGACGTCAAAATGGACAACAAGGTCGAAAACAAGTGCGTCTGGATTGTACGAGCGAGCGAGCCGTCGGTTTTTCTCGTCCAGGAGCCTGTTTCCGTCTCGATGACGCCAGTAGGAGGCTCCACAGGGACACCACTCTGTACACCATTCACAATAAAGACCCAGAGAGTACTAGACGATGAAGTCGACGCAGTAGAAGCGTCTACGAGATTACACACAGCGTTTCGTTGCTGTAGACGCTGGAAAAAGACGGTTAATGCCGTGTTTTCGACACGAGATTCAAGTGGTAGTGTTTTCTTGCTTCGTGACGTCTCGTGGATGGGTGAGAGACTGTATGCGTGCCATTCGAGCGACACTAAATGACACTTAAGAGAGACATAGGAAAGGTTAATACTGTGAGATCATGGATGGATGGGTGGATACATTTGAATCAAAGAGACTGACATACCAGCGCAAAGGTATTTGTCATTACCGTCGGCGTCGATACGGCAGAATCCATTTTTAAAAACGAGAACGAAGAGACGAGAAGAAAGACACGGACACGGCACGAGCTGCTGCTTGTACGCACTGGTCACAAGGTACTGACTGCTCTTAAGTTAGTTTTTCGTTATAAGTACCTACTAATGACTTTTGTACGTATGACCATTTTTTGACAAAAAAATGAAAGGGTGATGTGGGACACATGAATTGGTAACTCGACATGGCTACATTCAACTTCAACGATGCAAGATTTCCTTTCCGTTTACTTCACCGCCTTCGACAAAAGCCACAATACCTACCGTCCATGACATCTGGCCCAACGTCTGTGAAAGAGCAGTCAATGCTTGGTATTGGTAGTGACGCTGTCCTGGCTGCACTCGCTACTGTCGTGCGTAAGCCAAAACCCAAGCGTAAACCAGCAGCAACCAAGCCGGTCGGTGAATCAATTGCGACACCATCCTTCGAACATTCAATTGTTATTGAAGACACTGTTACTATTGGTAGTGACGGTCATGCATTGCCCACGGCATCAGAGCAGAAGCCCCACCCGTTTGACATTACTGACAGATCAATGTCGAAAAAGGACACCTCAAGGCCAACCCCGAAAACTGACAACTATTATGTGCTAAACAATGCAGCGCAAGTGAACGTGGCTTTTGGCCACGAGAGTGAAACAAGGGACTGGAAAGTCATGGATTCCATGTCTCATTTATCTGCCAAGATGGTGCCGAAAGCTGCGAAAACTACTGCAAAGAAGGCTGTCGTTGTTGATTTTTGGTTCAATGATGACGCACGTCGAGTGAAGGAGCTGGTCAAATTTGCACGAAATGCACTCAATAGGATTAAAATCTGGACAGACGTGATGAATCAGGAAGATATGATCCGAGAATTACGTGTAGCTGTAAGTCGAGGTGTTATGGTTCAAGTAATTATTGACGTCAAGAAAACGATTGCGGAAGGTCTCGAGAGCATCAAGCAACTCATTGACGCAGGTGTGCACGTGTGTCATTGTACGGAAAAGATCCAGTGGAAAGTGGCACTTTTTGACGGACAAGTGCTTGTGCAAGGATCTCCGCGGATGACGAGAACTGAAAGCAATATGGAGGATTACACTATGGTTCATACTGGCCCAGTCGGTAAGACTACAACATGGAGTATTGTTTTTTGTTTTTTGTATTGGTTTTACTGTTACTTAAGTATGATTTATAATGGTTTTTTGTCATTAGTGTCGGCGTTTGAAACTCAATTTGACAAGATATGGCAAATTGCAACCAAGAAAGTGGTAACAGGTATGAAACGGTCGAGGATGGACAATTTTGAGCCTGACAATGAAGACCCTATATCAAGCAAGCATCAAAAACGGACATATTTTCCCACAAACGTCGCCCTGTTGGAAATGTTGGGCTTGTAGTGCAATCTCAACCCCCTTACAAAGGCGTTGGGTTTGCGTTTACTTTTTCACTCTTTTTTAGTCCTTGAAAATTTAAGGAAGCATGCAATAAACGATTTTTAAATCTTGCCAACGGACTGAGGCAAACGCGTCTAAACTTCCTGCATGGTTGCTTCAATATCTTCGATTGTCCTGGGGACGTTGCTCATACACTCGACGCCCGTAGCCGTCACGACAACATCCGACTCAATGCGCACTCCTCCCGTGCCACGGAAGCGAGAGAGCATTTCTTGATTAATGAATTTTGCAGTGACGGGATTGGCCAAAACTGCTTGAATTTGTGCCTCGATAAAGTAGCACCCAGGCTCTACGGTTACGACCATGTTCTTTGTCAGGTTACGAACACATCGGAGCTTCGCGAGAATCTTCTTTGTCGAGCGCGTGTAACCCACGGGAATCCCCCCCAACGTCATGCGTATCCAACCCCATCATGTGGCCCAAACCGTGAGGATAAAAGTACGCAGAGATCTCATGGTCCATTAACTCGTCGACGGTACCATTTTGGAACAATCCATTCTCCAGAAGGTGTTGTGTGAGTACACGGTGCGACATGAGATGCATATCGACGTAACTAACGCCCGGTTTCATGGCAGCTATCACAGCATCATGAGCCTTCAAGACACCTTCATAAATCATGCGCTGGTCGGCAGAAAAGACGCCATTGACTGGCCAGGTACACGTAATATCCGAAGTGTAACCATGTAACTCACCCCCCATATCATTCAAGAATAAATCACCATCTTCCAGCAACTTATCGTTAGGGGCACCGGCATGGCCATAGTGAAGGGCCGAGGCATTGTGTCCACTGCCACAAATACATGTATACGCATGGAAACGAGCACCACCGTTACTGTATACATAGTGTAAAAAATCGCTTTCAGCATGGAACTCCATCTTCCCGGGACAAATCTTCTTCATAACGTTAATATGAGCGCGAGACGACAATTTGTTGACAAAGCGCAAGAGCTCCAACTCCTTTTCCGTCTTTATCACTCGACATTCCACCAGCACAGGATGCAAAGCCTTCTTATCAACTTCAAACTGTTCAATACCTTCAAACGTCGACGTCGTTGTTGTTTCCAACCCACTGTCCGTGTTCGTACCGTGGAGGACATACAGCTTCTTCGCCTGCATCGTATCCGCTAGTACAGTCGCCAGCTCGTCCACGTAAAACACTTCGTCTACTTTATAATGTGCCTTAAAGTAAGCCAATGGTTTACGATCGCCACACCACAGTTCCCATTCATCAGTCAGTCGGGGTACAAAAAGCACCGCTTTGTTCGTACTTAGATCCAATAGACCCGCACATCCCGGCTCGCGAACGCCAAAGAGGTACTGAAAGAAACTCTCTTGATGAAAATTATACTGAATATCGGTATCATATCGATCCACTTCCACGCCACCATGGAGCAATAGAACGGACGCATTGCTCTTTGCCTCTGGATACAGTCGCAAGAACTCGTGCATGACATTGCCACGGATTTGAACGTGCATAGAGAAATCAATCGGAAAAAGTTCGTAATCTTCAGCTGGATCAGCGACCATACGCTCGTTTTCTGTCCTGATTACGAGCTTGGGGCGGCCGTTGCCGACGTCGTTGATCGACGCGCCGGACGCATTGCGCACACGTTGAGCGCCACGCTTGCGGTTCTTCAGATCGTACGCTGATGCGCGCTTTTTCTGCAGTAAAGCAACAGAAGCCATCGCTGCTGTGGCTGTCGCCGCGACCAAGAAGCCACTCACGCGTTCGGAGCTCATTATTACGGTAAGTTAGTTACCTACAATATCTTTTGAAGCAATACTTTTAAGTAGAAATTGTATGGATGGTCTACTAAACGTTACTTAAGATGAAGTAATTGTTATTTTACTAGTACGCTATTCGTCCAGATTTAAGTGCTATTCGTCCAGATTTATCCATCTCCTTAAGTGTCGCCATTCACGTAGCCAACCATAACCAAAGTCTAAGTACGGCGCTTTAATTTAGGTAAGTAGCCTTACAACGGTACCGGTGCATATGCCAAAAAACGCTGATGAATTACAGCAACTTCAAGGACCAATTAGCCTTTGTACCGACCTCGGTCAGTGCAGTGGTTAAGGCCCTTCCCCCGGGACCGGGAGAATGCGGGTTCGAGTCCCACTAGGGACGAAAATCCAAAGTCGTACCAACCTGGTTGGGTAGTATGTATAATGAGACGCATTCAACTAATTAGCCTTTGTAGACCCGGACGTGGTCGAGTAGTATACCGCTCACTTCGGGAGGCAGGTCCCGGGTTCGATCCCGGGGCCAACCAAGTTGGTTGGATTCTAAAGTATAATGTGACTCATTCATTGGCCTTTGAACACCCGACCGTGGTTGAGTGGTACACTGCTCACATCGGCACCGGGACGTCCCGGGTTCGATCCAGGGGCCAACCAACTTGGTTGGATCGTAAAGTATAATGTGACGTATTCAACCAATTAGCTTTTGTACCGACCTCGGTTGGTGCAGTGGTTAAGGCCCTGTGCCCGGGACCGGGAGATTGCGGGTTCGAGTCCCACTAGGGACGAAAATCCAAAGTCGAACCAACTTGGTTGGGTTGTAAGTATAATGTGACGCATTCAACTAATTAGCCTTTGTACACCCGACCGTGGTTGGTGCAGTGGTTAAAGCCCTGCCCCCGGGACCGGGAGATTGCGGGTTCGAGTACCACCGTGGACGAAAATCCAAAGTCGAACCAACTTGGTTGGGTTGTAAGTATAATGAGACGCATTCAACCAATTAGCCTTTGTAGACCCGGACGTGGTCGAGTAGTATACCGCTCACTTCGGGAGGCAGGTCCCGGGTTCGATCCCGGGGCCAACCAAGTTGGTTGGATTCTAAAGTATAATGTGACTCATTCATTGGCCTTTGAACACCCGACCGTGGTTGAGTGGTACACTGCTCACATCGGCACCGGGACGTCCCGGGTTCGATCCAGGGGCCAACCAACTTGGTTGGATCGTAAAGTATAATGTGACGTATTCAACCAATTAGCTTTTGTACCGACCTCGGTTGGTGCAGTGGTTAAGGCCCTGTGCCCGGGACCGGGAGATTGCGGGTTCGAGTCCCACTAGGGACGAAAATCCAAAGTCGAACCAACTTGGTTGGGTTGTAAGTATAATGTGACGCATTCAACTAATTAGCCTTTGTACACCCGACCGTGGTTGGTGCAGTGGTTAAAGCCCTGCCCCCGGGACCGGGAGATTGCGGGTTCGAGTACCACCGTGGACGAAAATCCAAAGTCGAACCAACTTGGTTGGGTTGTAAGTATAATGAGACGCATTCAACCAATTAGCCTTTGTAGACCCGGACGTGGTCGAGTAGTATACCGCTCACTTCGGGAGGCAGGTCCCGGGTTCGATCCCGGGGCCAACCAAGTTGGTTGGATTCTAAAGTATAATGTGACTCATTCATTGGCCTTTGAACACCCGACCGTGGTTGAGTGGTACACTGCTCACATCGGCACCGGGACGTCCCGGGTTCGATCCCGAGGCCAACCAACTTGGTTGGATCCTAAAGTATAATGTGACGTATTCAACCAATTAGCGTTTGTATCGACCTCGGTTGGTGAAGTGGTTAAGGCCCTGCCCCCGGGACCGGGAGATTGCGGGTTCGAGTACCACTGTGGACGAAAATCCAAAGTCGAACCAACTTGGTTGGGTTGTAAGTATAATGAGACGCATTCAACCCATATTAGCCTTTGTAAAGACCCGGACCGTGGTCGATTGGATTACGTTGTTCACTTCGGGACCGTGAGGTCCCGGGTTTGATCCCGGGTCCATCCAAGTTGGTTGGATTCTAAAGTATAATTTGACGTATTCAACCAATTAACCGTTGAACCGACCTCCGTTGGTGCAGTGGTTAAGGCACTGCCCCCGGGCCGGGAGATTAAGGGTTTGAGTCCCACCACGGACGAAA
>MIQA02012300.1:0-11362 GCA_001887855.2 Sclerospora graminicola | reverse complement strand
GCGACGCAATGTTGGACGCTAATGAAGGAACCGTGGGAGCGACGAGTACCGGAGCCGGGGGCGGCGCAGCGGCTGGAGGACCAGGGCTAGAGACGGAGAAAATAAAAATCTTTTCAATGATTACAATTTTCCTTAGGTACGATTTACCTCCCACATTAAATTGTCTATTTTCCCACTTTGATTAAAACATAACATTCCCACTTTGATTAAAACATAAAATTGTTAAAGCATAACATTCCCACTTTGAACCAATCTAGATCCCAGTTTGACCTCAAAATGGTGTATACGTTTTGCTTTCTTAGACACAAGTCGCTTTCATTGGTTCACAGCGGAGGGCTAACAAGGTCCCCTCTTGCTGCTATTGGTTTGCCCGGGGAAGGTTAAGGTAACCCACCGGAAGTCCCCTGACCGGGAGTCGCGGCGTTGCGTATTCTCGCTTCAAGTCGCCCGTGTTTTGAACACGGTTATATCAAGTATTGGAAAGTGTGGTAACGTTTTGGCCTACTATGGAAGATTGTGGAGTTATATTTGGATTACACGTTTGGATTTACCCCTTTATTGTCATTGGTTTAGCTGGCCGATCGATTATTCTCGGTCCAGCCGTCGCAGTATACAAACTTCAAGTATATTGCCAATCGAGCTCCCCGGTGAAGATTTCCGTCCAGGAGCTACCCCTAGTCCTAACCCTCGTCTCCTTATTCGACGGACTTTTCACTTTTCGCCCTAGGGTCTATCAAGAGAGCGCAACCGCCAGTGCTGACGGGTACACAAGGTGAGCTTTTAACATGGATCATCCAAGTCGTCACGACCAAGGTGATGGAAGTGAACGATCCAGCCGGCCGGATGCCGGATCAGATCATGACTCGAATAGACGGAGTACCCCCTCCGACAGTCAGTCATCTGGGCCCCCCGTGGGTGTTCGCATCTCAGAAAGAATTTCTGAGAGCGACTACACCACAATGGTGCGCGTGCCCGGATCTCTTGGAGACCCTGGATATTACCGCGAGTCCCTGGTGGGCGAAAGACCTAAACCTGTCAAATTTGTTGAAGATGTCGTGTCGGGTGCATTGCGGGAAGGTATATCGCCCCCAATGCTGCTGAAGATGGAAGGATGCGATGGTCGACTCGGATTGGGGAGTTCGAGGTCGACATTAAAGAAGAAATTACTCCCCTAGAGGCTCCGGCTGGGCCGGATTACGGTACTGTGCCGAATTACGGTACTGTACCGGATTACGGTACTACTCACTATAGTACCGGCCGCTATGCCCCAGCTGGAGCCGGGTCGGATTATGGTGCAAGTCACCATAGTTCGAGGAAGGATCATGGTTTCGACCATGATCCTAACAAACAAATGCATATTATGGATATAAAAGAAGAAAAAATTAAGAACGAAGAATCGGAAGTCGGATACGACCGGAGTGGAAAGCCGGCCGAATCGGGACCAAGTTCCGATCCAGGCCACCTACCCCTAAAGAGACCGGATTGGCAGGAATCGGATTATCCGACCCGCAAAGATAGGCCGCGTTTGGAAGTAGAAGAAGAAGAAAAGTTGCACGGCCTATCCCTGAAGGTTACGGATACAGACCTGGAGCGTGCTCGCCATCTTCACGAGTTGGGGCAGCTCTTGCGGACGGATAAGGTGCTGAAGACCGAAATACTAGGCGGATTAAAAGGTCCCGTCTCTCCCCAGCCCTCTCAGACGGCCACGTGTCCCTTATTAGAGGACTATTCGATCAACTCAAACAAGCCGGCATTAACACCGGCGTGTTCGATCCGAACGAGCTTTTTGATCTGAAGGTGGACAAGTTGAAGGAGGCATCCAGCGCACTGCACGACCGCTTGGTACCGCTAGTGGGCTGTTCGCCGCCGTCGGAGAAGATGACAGCCACGACTGGAGTGGCGCCGTCCGGCAGCAAGCAGACCGGCCGGGATACACTCGGGTTCTTCTCAGTACGAGTCTGCCCCTTCGGAAGCGGACTCATCCGACTCATCGGTGGGAATTACCCGTATGACGCTTGGCTTAAGGGGCGCAGCGCGTGTGGCGACGGCCATGAGGTTTGGAGGACATGAAGATCCGGATACGCCCGAGCGGAAGAAAGCCAGTCAGTACAGCGTACAGACTCGGACGGCGACGGCGGATCCAGAGCCGAAGGAGGAAGACGCGGATGGGCGGATCAAAAAGGAATGTCGATCTAGCAGCCCGGCCGCCCCCCAAGTCGCCCCGCGAGCCGACCCCCAGGAGAGCCTTCAAGTGCCGGATCACCTGCATAACATGTTTTCGGCGATGATGGAACGATACTTGGAAGAGCAGCGTCGGCTGAGTGCCAGCCGCGGCAGTCCGAAGTCACCGGACCAGCCGGCTCGTCGTGGGAGTCAGGCGCCCGAGCCAGTCCAGTACTATGCGAGGGAGCCGAGTGACGAAGACATGGAGTCGGTGCAGTCCAAGCAGAGTGAACCCCATGCCGCCCCGCCGAGCCGCCAGACAGGTCGCCGGACCGGACGGCGGCCAACGAATAGGAAGCTGTCTCTTAGCGACGTGGATATGGAATCCGTCAAGTCGGCCAAGTACCACTACGATCCGGATGACCTGGACCTGGGGATGGCTCGCCGAGCCAACATGGCCTCGGCCCAAGCGTTTGATCCGGACTCAGGAGCGATTATAAGGGTGCGGATGTCAGCCACGTCCGAGCTAAAGGATTTCACTGGACGAGACATGGACGAGGACCAAGCCCGAGGATGGCTGAGCAAGACGAAGTCGGCATTTCTCAGAGACCGGACGCCGGACTATGAGAAGTGCCTGATCTTTGGAGACTTGATGAAAGGTCCAGCAAAAACCTGGATCCAACAGCTCAGCCGGGAAGTCCGAGTTAATTGGAAGGGATTGGCTGAAGCGTTCGGAGAACAATATTGTGGATCTGGAATGTCGGTGGCGCGCCAATATTTCCACACCAAGAAGCGGGCGGATGAGACCCCTCTGGAGTATCTCCATCGCCTAAATGTCGCTGGCATGAGGGCGAATATACCGGTTAAAGAAGATGCCAGCCGGTCGGAAGCCGCTCGTGAACATGTGGAGCATTTTATCGGCACGTTGGACGATCGGGAGCTGGCGGACCAGCTGGCGTTACTGCGATTGAAGAATACCACGGAGCTGGAATTGACGCTGCGCACCTACCAAAGAGCGAAGAAGCGAGGCCCCAAGGCGGCAGTTGGAACTGGCCGGTTCAAGTCCCGTTTTAACTCGGATCAAGGAAGCCGGCCGCCATCTTCCAGGACGGCCCGAGCCGTCCGCATGGTCACCCGAGAGTCGGATGCAACTAGCTCGGAAGAGGAGTACCAGCGGTCGGGGGCGAGTCCGAGGAGGAGCAGTACCGGTACCTGTTCTCGGCGGAAGCCAGTCAGCCATCCAGGCTGCCAGCTGGGTCCAGTCAGCCGAAGGGTTTTCCGGCTCGAACTGACCAGGATTACCCCAGACGCAAATGTACCCACTGTGGGTCCATCAAGCATGACGACCGGAGCTGTTGGAAGCGGCTGACCTGCAAGAAGTGCGAAAGGAAAGGACATCCGGCGGAACACTGCTTGTTTACTTGTAAGACTTGCGGGGAGGTGCACGAGGCGGGACTGTGCCCCATTGAAGAATTCTACAACCAGATGAAGAAGTGGTATGTCCCGACCAAGCATGCTGGGATGTTGCCGCCCGGGGTGAAAAAGATGTTAAACTAGATCGCTCGCCAGGTTGGAATCTGGTTCGAGCCGAGCGGTCTAGTGTTAGTATCTATGCATATGTCGGTAAGGAGGATAATCAAGAAGCAAAGCAAAGGTTAACCGACAATACATGTAAGTTTGATGATTACGTCATCCGGTCCCCGGGCGGTACGGCTGACCCCTTCCTGGTGAGCAGTATACGGACGGACGAATATTCTCGGTCTGAAGTGCTTATGGAATTGAATCTGTTACCCGGCGAGTCGCGAGGTTATTGGAAATATCATTCGCCGGATAAGTGGTTCAAGCAAGCCAAGGCGGATGGCAAAATCAATAACCAGAAGGCTACCATGCTGTTTGACTCTGGCGCGGAAGTGTCTATCGTTGACACCACCTTTGCTCGTAAGGTGGGGTGTGAAATAGACGAGACGAAGCGGCAGGAATGCATCGGCATTGGAGAGAGTTTATACATGACCCAAGGCAGAACAAGAGTTAAGATTACGTTGGCTGGGTCTTTGGTGTATTACTTTACCGCCTGGGTAGGTAAGCTGGCCGGGCAGGATGCAATTCTGGGGATGGATTTTATGGTCCCGGCCGGCATACGGTTGGATTTATCGCATGGAACATTGACGTTACCGGATGAGGTGCAGATCCAGCTCTCCGGCCGGCGGCCCTTATGTGGTGCCCACGTCCAGTTCCTCAAGTTAGGTCAGTTCGTAACGGTGCCAGTGGGAAAAGCGGTGGAAGTAATGGTACGACAACACGACAGGCGGCGTAAGTTATGGCTGACAAGGGGCGAGTGTTGGGTACCCTCGTTTGTCAAAGGGGAAGGTCACCTCAATTACATAAGTGTGACCAATATCTCGGAAAGGCCCCTCACCTTGCATGAAGATGTGATCATTGGAATGTGGCTGGCCGAGGACAAGGTGCCCCGCCGGCCGGGCTATGTCACTATTGGCTCAAGACGCTATATTGAGTGGCAAAACCTGGCCTTTCAGGCAACCACTGATTTCGTCAGCGAAGAGGAAGAAGTGGAAGAGGACCAGACTCCAATGGTGGCTAAACCAGAGTACCGGACCCCTTCTAAGATACTGACTCGGAGCCGGCCGTCGCCGGATCCGGCTGAACGTATTGGCCGAGACTATGCCCCGATCGCTGAACTGGTTTTGCCCACCCCGATGAAGACGGACGAACGACGGAATCAGGAGAAAGGACAAGGCAGAGTTACATGTGCGGTCACCCCCGATGCCGGATGGTTTGATGAACAAGATGATAGCGGATCGACCCAGCCGGCCGATCAGAATTCGGAAATAGCCGAAGCCGGATCGACCCAGCCGGCCGATCAGAATTCGGAAATAGCCGAAGGCGGATCGACCCAGCCGGCCGATCAGAATTCGGAAATAGCCAAAGGCGAATTGACCCAGCCGGCTGATCAGAATTCGGAAATAGCCGAAGGCGGATCGACCCAGCCGGCCGATCAGGATCCCGAAGTCGTCGAAGCTGACCAAGTCTGCATTCATGAAGGGGGCGAGCTATATGTTGAGGGCATGGAGGATCAGATGGCGGTGTTACCTGAGGTAACTCCCTGTCTCCCAGCGGTTACTATTGACGATCTGCAAGTGGGAGACCCGGATGTGAACACCCCGGAAGAGATCGGCAGGCTGAAGGATATCATATGGAAAAGAAATCATCTGCTGATTGGACCAGGAAACGCACTTCCTCCGGCCGCCCATGGGGCGTTATGCGACATTGATGTGGGAAACGCCAAGCCGGTTGCACAAAGATGCCGGAGAGTCGCCCCCCAGTATCGGGAAAAGCTGTCGGAGCTTATCAAGGGATTGCTGGCCACCAAGATAATTCAGCCGTCCACCTCGCCATGGGCTTCGCCCATTGTAATCATTATCAAGAAGAATGGGGTGGATATAAGGCTGTGTATTGACTACCGGCTGGTGAACCGGCTGACTAAACTGATGGTTTACCCGATGCCGTTGATAAACGACCTGCTGGAGGATTTGGATAAAGTTTTGTGGTATTGCTCATTGGACATGGCCAGTGGATTCTGGGTGGTCTCTATGACCGATCGTGCACGGGAGATCTCTGCGTTCGTGACGCCCTTCGGGTTGTTCGAGTGGAACCGGATGCCGTTCGGCCTAAAGAATGCTCCGCAGATTTATCAACGGCTGATAGAGATGATATTTAGAGAACCTGACCCTATACAGGGTTGTCAAGCGCAGTGCTGTAAGGGCCTCATTTCATTACACTTTTGGACCCCAACTCTATCCGACTTTGGATTTTCGTCCACGGTGGGACTCGAACCACTTCGGTGGACATCCGAAAAATTTGGAACGATACAGAGAAGATTAGCATGGCCCCTGCGCAAGGATGACACGCATAAATCGAGAAGTATCAACGGCTGATAAATAACGCGTTGTATGGACACTTCAAGAGCAAGGGGGATCAAGATCCTGCTCTGGTCGATGACGTGATCGCCGAAGGTGACAAAACCTTCAGTTTTGGGGCGGCGGTCTTACATTGATGACATTCTTGTGACGGCTACTACTTGGGATTTACTGTGTGACAAAGTGGAAAAGTTGATGATTACGTGAAAAGTGGAATCTTTGGATTAGTGTAGTTAAGAGTTTCTGGATAAAGACTAAGGTGACCTATTTGGGTCACCAGGTTTCGATCGCCGGATTGGAAGCCAATCCAAAGGATTTGGTGTCCTTGAGTAATCTGCCTTTTGCGCGGTCTCTAAAGGCTATGCAATCTTTTTTGGCAGCCTGAATTACTACAGTCGGTTCATTGAGGATTTTGCGATCTATGCTGCGGTTTTGTATGAATTACGGGAGGTGGATTACCACAAGCTGAGAGAGCAGGATAGGCAAGTGAAAGCGCGGTAGCAATATCAGCCAATGGGATACCGCCCGGGTCAAAAAAATATTTCCACCAATGAGATGCCGTGTCAACTATTTTGGCCAATGAGATGGCGCCCTTGTCTTCCCAGATAGGCAGCCGGCCGCTGAATTCCTGTGCGGCCGGTCCGGACGATCACATGACCCGGGCGATGGTAGCTTTTGGCATGTTGAAAGAAAAGATGGCGACCACACCAGTCCTGAAGCATTTTTATGTTAATAAGGTTCCTGTGGTCATCATCTATGCCAACAAGTGGGCCATCTCAGCTGCCGTTGTTCAGGATCATGACGGAGTGTACTGTCCTGTGACATTCACCAGCCGGACTCTGAAGGCTAATGAAGTTAACTATGGGCTAGTGGATAAAGAAGTTTTGGCCTTATTACGGATCCTAGATGTGTGCTATACTATGCTGGTGTCTCGGCCCATCAAGGTACTTTCTAGACGGTCGACCCTGTCATGGCTTCTGACGGCAAATGGAATTGACGGCCGGCTGGGTAGATGGGCCGCTCTGCTGTCTCAGTGGTCTCTCGAAGTAATCAAGTGTATTAAAGGAGAAGAGGAGATACTGGGCACGTTAGCGGCCAGCATTACCCCAAGGGCAGAAGTGGAGGAAGCGCTGATAGCTATAGCGCCTCGGAAGCAGCCGCGACAATCCATCATATTACCGCCGCCATCAGTGGGACCCACGGAGGAGCTAATGGTTCTGAGTTTTGATGGCTCGGCGAGTGTAAAGAAGGGAGTCGGGGCCTATAGTGCTATTTTGTGGAAGTTGCCCGAGTGGGAAGTGGTCACTGCTGCTTCAGATTTCACGCCTGGCATAACTGTGAACAAAGCAGAGTACCGAGGACTTTTACTACGCCTAGATCCGCTGGCTGGCCGGACGCAGGGGCAGATCATCATATGTGGTGATTCCAACCTGGTGATCCGGCAAATCACGGGAGAAATAGATTGCAAGGCGCCCCGGCTGAGACTGTTGAACGATCGGGTTATGTCCGCCCTGCGGAAATGGCCAGAACATGAACTGTTACATGTCAAACGCGACTGGAATAAGAGTGCAGACCACTTGGCTACGCTAGCCATGCGCGACCAAGTCGGTGCAACGGTTTCCGATCCGGGTTTGTTATCGGATCTGGCAGAGATCAATCGGCTGCCCGAACTTATCCATCCGTCCAACCTGGAAGAGGTAACCCGGGTGAACGCCGTCACCCCGTCGCAAAAGCGCCGTTCTTCCGCCGCTGGCTCAACATCCCCGGAAGAAATGAGCAAGGGAATAGTGCAACAGTTACGGGCAGAGCGGAATCTCCAAGCACAGGACGAAGAGGAGTGGATAGTGGATCTCAAGGCATACCTTAAAGGGGAAGTGGATAAACTGAGCGCCGAACAAGCTAAAGAATGCTTTAAACTAGTCCCGGATTGCGAAGTGGATGAAAATGGGTTGTTGTTTTTCTACCGTGATGCTGACCAGCCTGAGATCGAGAGGGATAAATCCGCTCGGCTGGTCGTACCTACCACCCTACAACCAGATATCCTCCATCACTATCACGTGAGCCTAGAAGAAGGACATCAGTGCATCGGCCGGAAATATTATAAAATCAAGGCGCATTTTCACTGGCGGGGCCTCTATCGCAGCGTACAAGCTTATGTGGGAAGTTGTCTGGATTGTGAAACAGGGAAGGGCCGGCCGACCATTAGAGGGCGGTCGCCTGGGAATATATAGGCCACCTATCCTTTTCAAGTCATTGCGATGGACCATATCCCATCCTTACCGAGATCTCAAAAAATGGGTACACGGAGCTGTTGATCTGGACGGATTTGTTTACCAGACTGGTCATAGCAAAGGCCGGTTCCACACGTACCGCTCAGAAAGTTGCCCAGAGTTACGAGGAGTGTGTGTTTGGACGTTTCGGAGCGAGCGAGGTCATCCGGCATGATAGAGAGCCTGGATTTATGGCGGACGTATTCCGAGCCTTCAACAAGATTCTGGGACAAAACCAGAGCGCGATCATGGCTTACCGCCCCCAAGCGAATTGGAAGGCCGAAAGGATGGTCCAGACTCTGACCAGACCCTCAAGATGTATGTGGTGGAGGTGGATCAGTGCGACTGGGACGAATACGCGGAGAGACTTGTTTTCGCCATCAATTTGTCGTACGATCGGGTAAGGGGCGACACCCCTTTCTATTTATCTTATGGATGGGATCCCCGATCCACTTTGGAAGCCGCCATACCAATAGGGTGCACCAGAAGCCGGGACAGAGACGCTCGTCGCTGGAGGATGGGAGTGTAACGCCACTATTCACTGGCGCGGGAACAGGTAAACGAATGCCCCCGTCGAATAATCAAGGACAGCGCCGATCAGAATAACGACCGAGCCAGGGAACACGGTATAGAGCCAGGTTCCCAGGTATGGCTGTATCTGGATCGGGTCAAGGAGGGCTATGCGCGGAAGTTAGCTCATATGTCGCATGACCTTTTCCGCGTAGCGGAGCTGGTCGGGGAACATGCAGTCAAGCTGGTTACGGCGGTCACAGATTACAACGTTTTCCCGATAGTGCATGTGTCCAAGTTTAAGTTGGTTAAACACTTCCCGGACCGCCCGAATGCGCACCTGACGGTGGAGAGCGGTCGGTTCGACTCTGACGAAGCCCTGCTGCCAGAGGATAGCTGGGACAAGCCGCTAGATCCGGATGAGTACGAAGTAGAGGAGATTTTGGATGTTCGGAATGGGCGGAAACCCGGTTTGGGCGGATTCATAGAGAGTTTCTCGTGCAGTGGAAAAATTGCGAAGAACGGTCGTGGGTGGATGAGCTGGATCTAAATTGTGGAGCCTTAATGAAAGAATTCGATCGCCGACGAGCGAGCCGAAACCGCTTCGGAGTCATGCAGACCCATGAAGAAGGTGAGGCGGAGCCTGAAAATTAGGCCATCCGGCTGCCGGGCAGCAAGGACGGCCGGATTAATTGACACTAATCAGCCAATCAACCGGCGGATGGAAATTAGTCTGGTCAGGAATGGGCCAATCAGGTGTTGGGGTAGTCCTAGAGTCAGTATGGTGCCGGATGGAAGACTTTGGGGAATTAGCGGGAGTGGTGAAGCCGGATGGGTGTTTCGGATTATAAGGACGGACAAGTAGTTTCAATGTGGAAAACGGAATGGAAGATGTAATATCGAGGCAAATTGCCATAGAAGGATGAAGAGGTGGAAATAGTTAAGAGCCAAAAATAAGACTGGCCTCGTAAATCATCCCTGGTGAGTTCGGCAGAACTTGTTTCGGAGTCGGGACACGCAGAGGCCAGGGTGGCGACGGGGTCCTGCCGGTACTGGTTGCGCCACAGATCTTGTTGGACGATTTCTGCGAGCGAAGCTTGGAGAGTGGTGGCATGACCCAATCCTGGGTACCAGGTCCCACTTTCGGCCGGATGTCCGCTTTTCTCCATCCGGCGGGTGGTCAGATGTAGCATGATAGGGTGAAGAATAATGTCCAAGTCGCAGTGGTCGAGCTGGGTGCCGGCGACGACGAGGGTGCAAACCTTTTGTCAACCCTCAGCCGCCCGGTTACGACGCTACTTACGGTTGGCTCGGTATCGGGCTAGAGCGGGGGACTTACGTTCGGCGTCGGCAGAGATAAAAAGATGGAGGGTGGACTCCCAGATTGCTTGTCCGTGCCGGGAGAGATACCCCTTACAGGCTTCACGAACATAAGCGAACCAGCAGACATGGGGTAGACCCATTCCGGGCATATCCGTCGCCAGTACGGTCCACGGCTCGAGAGACAGAATCGCATTCAGCGGTTTGATTGCAACCCGATCAGGACGCCATTCAGTGACCTTAGGCGTCGCGGGTGCCGGTGAAAATATTCACAACGGCGGGCGAGACAAAGCCCGAGCGACGAAGGCGCCGGTGAGGTCTGTGATACACAAGCCCCCCCCCAATTGCCCCTTGGACCAAGGGAGAGCCGCAGTCAGTTCGGAAGCCGTCATGACTTTCCGGCGGGGAATCCGAAACGGGGGAGACTCCTCAGAGGTCTCCTTAGACTCGTTCTCATACAATACAAAAATGTCCGGGGAGGGTGACCTCTCGTAGTCTTCGGTGGCGGCCTCATTGCTGTCCATGTCCGGCAGGTCGGGCGCCCCCTCCCCATCCGGGAAAGCGGTGGATGGGCCTTGAGGATCGTGAGGAGAGAATCTGAGGAGAGCCGAAGCAGACGAAGCTCTAGAGGAAGATCTTGTAGCACGGGAACGAAGGGGCGATTTCCCAGAAGCCAGCGAGCCGGACGGAGCCGGAGACGAAGTGGGGTTGGGACCCGGTCCATTGTTTCCACGAACCTTTGCCGTGCTCGCCGTCGCGGCAGACGTTTAGTTGCCACGGGGAAATGGAGCGACGCAATCCGGCTGGACCGACGTTTTTTTTCGTATACCGGAGGATCCTCGGAGAACGATGGAGAAGCCGCCTGCTCGCCGGCTGGCACCGGTGGCGGGTTAGGGTTTTGGGAAGTATCCCAAATCCGTAGTCGTGGAGCCCCTCCCATGCTAACGGTTATCGATTCTGGGGCGGACGCCTCTGCTCCGGATGTTTGGGCGCCCGCGGCAGAATTAGCAGCCAACGAGAGAGGTGGCGGAGCGAGAGCTGTCGGATTGGGAGCCCGCGGACAAGCTAAATCGAGGAGGTGCCTAATGGCCTCCCGTATGGGAGCATGGCCCTTCATTAGACGTTACACCCTGGCACCCGCCGCGATCAGTCGAGCTCGACCTT
>MIQA02012298.1:0-13875 GCA_001887855.2 Sclerospora graminicola | reverse complement strand
AATCGTCTAATTGAAATTCCATCTGGAGAAGTTTTTTTAGAAAATTGGATAACTTTAATAGATCCACTGATCGGGTCACATTCTTCAGCACGCATGCGTAGTAGCCTTTAGGTTCAAAACTTTCGCCATTCCTGTCTCTTTGCCTTTCCCACGCCGATCCACTCGTTGCTTGCGCTTGATCGTGTAAATTCTTGAGAACATGGTCATACCTATGAAACGGAACAGTTATTCCTGCAAATTTCCGGGCCATGTCCCGCGTGAAAAAGTGAAAGTACAAAGCATGCTTGCTGCTTTCGTAACTGATACTTTTAGCTGCGCTATCATTCGCCACAACTCCGGTCCAGCTGTCCCTCTCGTCGTCGCTGCCGTTGCGATGCTCTCTTGGATGCTTTTTGTGCTCATGAATGCTTCCTTAATGATGTTCTCACCTCTCAGATCCAGAACCAAACACCCTTCCACCTGTGCTCGTATGGTATGCACTAGCTTTACTTGTTCCTCTGTTTTCATTATACGCTTAAGAAAAGGTAATTTCTTTGCGATAATTGTGCCTTCCACAAGTCCTTGAACAATTTTCCATTCCACGGCACTGCCTTCCCGTACTTGCATTGGCGCGTATTTCCCATATTCTTTCTCGCATTCAGCTCTCATCTGAGTGATTTCATCCGGCGAGTACAGCGAAGTCTTGAACAAAAAGGTTTTGTTCGCTAATTTCATATCTTGCTCCATAGTAGTGGTTTTTCCTGTTACTTTATTCGCCCATCCTTGGAGGGTTGGTGGTAGCTTTTGTTCCTTAAGGACTTTTGCCTGTCCAATGGCCTTCCATAAAATGCTTTCAAAAGATTGCGTCGTTTTCTGCGCTATCACCGCCGAGCTCATCACACGTTGGCGCCACAACTCCCAGTCCTTATGTTCATCTATCACCATTAACTCAAATAGGTCCAATACTCGTTCTACTTCCGCTGCTTTTAGTTGTGGAAAACGTTTTGCTGCATCCGATAAACGTGAGGTCGGTCCTCGGACCTTCACGTATATCGAAGCAAACAGCTCTTGTGTCAGATCTAGCCAGGCTTTTACTCTTGGTTTCCGAGTTCTCGCTTGGCCTAGTGCCGTCTTCAAGGCAAGTGCTAGTTGACTTGGCTCACGTGAAGCTAGTGAGCTAATGATGCTCAAGCGTTCTTCACTTGATTTATTTTCCTTGTCACCCTGAGTCTGAGGTACAGTCCCTGTGCTACTCATTTCCTCCTTTACTGGCTCCTGTGATACCGGTTTATTTCCTGATATCTCCTTATTATTATTGGATTCGGTAGAATTTACCGGTTCCAATACCGGTTCATCCGGTACTACTCTTTGCTCCGTATCCCCCTCCTCTGGGGTCGATCTATCTGCCTCGATCGAGTCCGGGGTTTCCGGAACATACTCATCTCCACTCCCTGTTTCGTTATTCATGGGAGTGAGGTCATTCGCCTCCCCTGGGTTGTCCGGGTCCCCCGCAGGACCCGGGTCCAGTAGAGAAGGTCGGGTTTCTTCATTGTCACGCATGTTAGCCCTAAACCTTAATTGGGACTCAATTAGGCCATGGTCCAAAACTTTTTATTCTCATTCTCAAATCTGATATGTTCCACTCCAAATAAAGGGCACTTTTGGACCACGAAACCATTTTCATTTTTTCGAATTTGAAGAATGACTGAAAGCCGTGCTCAAGGACGTGGATGAGAGTCACGGCAAGATTATTTTATTTATTGACGAGCTGCATACGTTAGTGGGAGCAGGAGTAACGAAGGATCGATCCTCAGTTCTTAGACCTATAGTAAACTCAAGTGAAAAAATCCAAGCATAAAGCACTTTAACGTATGAAAAATGTCCAGTTACTTAGAGAAACCACGAGACGCTTGCTCGCTACATAGGCTACACTACCTCTTCCTTCCGTCCCTGCATCTTCTTCCGTCCTCTTGGGCTGGCCATTCTCTCAACTTCGTCGCCCATTTCTTTTCACTCGACTCGAGAGTCACCTAAGAAGTCGTTGTTGTGGAATCTGCTCCTGGAGCTGTACCTTGGGCAATCTGAAGGTTGCCCTGGTAGTAAACTTGCCACAGCTGCACGAAAACCACAATGTAGACCACTAGTAACGACCCAAACACGTTTGCAGTAAAGGTAGCAGCCGTGTGGTCCCAGCCACAGTATTCCGTAATACTCATTTTGACCATGGGATGGAATTGGCTCATGATAACGAAGCCAAAGAACAAGGCTGAGACGTAATTCCACGGGTTTATCGCGTTTTCATACTCGAAAAAGCGAATCAAAGCTACCAATTGGCTGAACAAGAGGGTAAAAAAGAAGAGCACGTTGGGGATTTCAGTCCACGACGTCTTTTGCCCAGCACCCGTGTTTGCCCACGACTTATCTTTTCCACTCACACGCGCTTGAACGGCTTCAAAAATGGCCATCATCGTAATGAACGAGAACGAAACCACGTCTGTTGGGCACGCCACACGTCATTATTGTCAACAGCATGATTCGCCAGTAGATTCAGCACCCACCGACAGAATATCACGGGCAAGAAAGAGTAGAGGAATCTCGTTCCACGAGCATAAATTGGAGCGTCACCCGTGCATAGGTAATAAATGGCAATCGAGACGTAACACAAGGCGACAATCGAACCGAAAGGGTACAGCACGGAATCGCAAAAGAACATTTTACGAGAAAATGCAAGGGATGGCTTTGGATCCGAGGCAGGGACACGCGGAGGACGCCAGTCGGGGTCAACTTCACTCTCATTTTTCATCAATAAAATCTGCACAGCACCCTTTGCCCAACGCTTCTTTTGACCCATTGCAGCAGTCACAGTCTCGAGCACGGCCCCTTCACAAAGACGGATACGATCCTTGGCATCACCTTCAAAGTCCTTTCGAAAGTAGATAGAGTCCCATCCTGATGTATGGAGCACATTTCCAGTGTACGCATCTTCAGTCTGAGTACCATATTGAATGCCACCAATCGAATCAAATGCCTGATGACGAAACACCCGTTTGACCCGGCAAAAGCAGCTAAATCGAACCCATCGCGACCACACTAGACAGCATCAAAGAAAATGGTAATCTTGTGTCCACAGGGATCGCCCATAATCGTCAACTGCGGTGTATCTTCAAAGTACTGTGGTGTCTGCACATATGACACTTGATTCCATGAAATGTCATCACTATACTGATGTCCATAGGTCACTAGGTCTCGGAGGTGGTTCGAAAAAAGGATGACGATCAGGTCGTACCCATCGCCTAAGACCCAGCATTTTTTCAACCAAAAGCACGTCACAGGCTGCAGTGATACGTTTGCGATAGCTGCGGTAGGTTTGCAGTCGGCCCAGTAACTTGTGATCACGTAAAAACGACATCGGATATTAGAACATTCGCTGTGTCGTAAAGCCTGCCATTATTGTTCAGCAATAATACTTCCATCTCCTGACGCTGTGAGAACAGCCGTCACGGAGAGAACTGCGGCGGCATTGTCCATCTTGATTGCGCAAATACGTGTGACGGACACAAAATACAATACTTGAGAATCGTTTTTCGTTTGAGAATCGCTCGGCAAGTCATTCTCATCTGAGAATGGATTTGGAGGGGTAGGGTAAATTTTCACCAATGAGCGTCAGCTTTTTTGAGAATGAGAATGGCTTTTTGCGTTTTGGACCAGGGCCTTAAGGGCAATTTAGCAAATTTAGAACTACTTAACTGTAGTAGTATTAGTACAGTACTATACATGTAGTAGTACACAATGCCCTATGATAGTAATAGCTACTATAGTAGACTTTCCAGGTTACAATACCTGTACCGGTACTAAAAATGGACCACGAACATCCAGCTAGTTTGACGGCGCGTGTCGTGAAGAAAGCGCTGCCAGATCGCGCGATCTTAACGAAAGATGCGCGACAGACCATTAACTCTGCTGCTAGTGTATTTACGCTGTATTTGGCGTCCATGTACGTAATATGCACTGAAATAAACAATATAGTGAAGGAAACGAATATTAGAGTTTTCTAATGATGCTGGGTCTTGTAAATGCAGTGCGCACGATACATCGGTGGCACATAAGCGCAGTACGATAACTTTGAACGATGTGCTTCAAGCGTTGCGAGATGCAGATTTTGATCACTTTATAGAGACGATTGAGGCGTGTGTGCAAGGTTAGATGCTCACGTTAAATGGGATGGTCGTTTTCTAACAATTTTTCTGGCTGTTACAGAGACAAAGGCCACGGCGAGTAGGAAGAAACACATGAAAGAAGATACTGCCGTGATAAAAAATGGAGGTGAAGTTACGAATGAAGTGCTAGAGCAGCTTGATGAAGTAGCGATTGAGTCAAATGAAGACAATGTTGATGAAGATGAAGACATGATTTCAGCGGACGAAAAGGTGAATCTTGAGGAATGTGACGGTGGTACAGATGAAGACATAGAGAAAGAGGAAGTCATGAACGACGACACGAAATCAGGCTGCGAAATACTATCAGAAAGGAAGTCAGAATGACTTAGCGAAACCGATGGAACAATTAGATTCTTGACGACCGCGGCACTGCAAAGTGCATTATAAACAAATTTAGTTTATTCCATGGCTACATCTTCGGTAACTTCTACCTGGACACCTCCTCTGATTCCCCTGCGCTTATCTGCATGTTCCAGCACTGCCAAACATGATGTGGAAATAGCATCAAGCGCCTGGCTATATTTGAGTCCGGACAGAAGCCCAATGTTAGCAACGTCGTATGGAGAGCGCAGCAGAATGTCGCGCGTTGCACCGCTGGAAATCACGAGGTTTTTGCCACCCGTGAGGCGAACCAAATTCCTGGCGTTCGAAAAAAAGTATCGCCGTCCAGCAGAATCGCCCAAACACGGTGTGTACGTAATCTCAAAGTAAATTCCACGTTTAACAGCAGCCATGATCTACATATTGCACCAAATATCAATCCAAAGCACAGCGACGTTAGTAGTCGTAAGGATATGAACGATCGAAGGAATCGGTAGTACCCATGGACGCTTCATTTGAAACGGAATCCGGTTCGTTACATCAAATGTAATCAAGTCAATATCAGCCTGCTCGCACAAGAACTGGAACACTTTGGACGTCACCGCCTCAGCCGCCACGACATCATAACCCTTTACTACATCCATTGCAGTCTACTTCAACATGGCCATGGACATGTGAGCTACCACTTCCGGAGAGCAATTGCATTCACTACCACCTATTTACCATCCTTTGTACATCAGCCACTTCCTCCAATTTGAGTGTAATGCGTTTGCGCTGTCTTGGCAGATCATTTTTGTCTCCAATACTCGCGTCCTTTAGCTCCAGCCCGTTACTAAGTGCGGGCGTGTACAGCTTTACCTTTTTAACAGCTCTTCCATCTTTATCTTTAGGTGGATATCGTGGTAGCTTTGTCAACGCAGTCGCCGGTTTAGGCTTTTTAGACGCGTCACTGTCGACATTGATACACACGCACGCGTAACCCACTTCAGCGAAAGCAATTCATGTCATCATCAGTGCAAAAAATTATCCATAACATTCAATCAGTACGCTTCAAATTATTAAAAACAACTCGTTCCGTCGCTTACATCGCTGCAGCTCACACGCCGACACCCTCGCAGTTCCGCGCACATTTAAGTCGACATACATGGCCAAAATATGTGTCGTACACACCAACATTTAGTACCCTACCCCTTCAAACGTAATTACGAGACCGTCTGCCGACCAGTCGATTGACTGGACACCTCGTTTTCCACTGTTGTTTAAGTCTCCTCATTCGAAACAATGGCTGACCAATCCGACCTGGAGCTTGCTGCTCTACGCAAGAAACGTACGTTCCGCAAATTTAGCTACCGCGGTGTAGATCTCCGACAAGCTTCTAGACTTGAACAATGAGGAGCTCATGGACCTCGTTCACGCTCGTGCTCGTCGCCGTTTCTCACGTGGTCTTAAGCGCAAACCAATGGCTCTGATCAAGCGTTTGCGCAAAGCCAAAGCTGCTGCGAAACCAATGGAGCGTCCTGAGGGTATCAAGACCCACTTGCGTAACATGATCATTGTGCCTGAGATGATTGGCTCGGTGGTTGGTGTATACAACGGCAAGGAGTTTAACGGCATTGAAATCAAGGTATGTCTCCAGAATTGTTCGCGTGCTCTCGGGGGATGCTGGCTTATTACCCGAAGAGTGGTGTACTTGTTAGAATGTACACCCGGCTAGCATCCCCTTGTCGACATTCTGTGTACGGGGCGACCCAGGGAGCACTACCTCTGTTTATATGTTGTTGTTGTGTTGATATTGGGATACAAGTTTTGACTCAACTGACCTTTCTCTGTTTTTTATTAAACAATGATTCAGCCCGAGATGATTGGTCACTATCTGGGTGAATTTGCTATCTCATACAAGCCTGTGACTCACGGTCGTCCTGGTATTGGAGCCACCAATTCGTCACGGTTCATCCCCCTTAAGTAAACGGAATGAAAGCTTGCTCCCCTTAAGGGTTGAGTCATTGTAATACACTCTTTACAACCGAGGAGGCTTGCTGGAAAGTATGGTGTGTGCGGGTGTTTATCATTTACTTTTGTGATGTTCTTTCTGGGACCGAGTTTGCTTCTGTTGAGGATGAGAGCCTGTGAAGACAATTTCGCATTTACCAACGATTTAATGTTGGACATCCAATCTGATATATTTGCACGTCAGTCCGAGGCCCCATCTCTCATCAGAAGCTAGCTTGAGTCACTTCGGATATATTTCTGTTTTTTTTCTTCTTATGCATATCTTGCTGCCAATGACGACCAGTACTCTTCTGATCAGTGTTGATGAAAACCTTTAAATTTCCAATTGATCCTACTGAAGGCAGATTGTATATAAAAGAAATCACGTAACAAGTACTGTATAGTCTAATAAAATAACCTGATCACAACATTTGGCTTATAAATGTCATCTTTGACAAACGTGATTCTAGGTTATCGTTAAAGTAAAATTCCACAGTAGTGAAGTTTTGGTAGTAAAGAACGTAAAACGCAAAAACATTGTCAATGTCATTCACAGACCAAGTGCTCAAGCGTATTCCACCCAACGGTTCACCGGAGCAGCTAATTATTGTGGCGATTAGTAGCTTCATTGCATTGCTATTGGCTGTTGTTGGTGTCATTTATCATACCTACGGGTTTGTCGTAGCTGGCGTGACTATAATCGTGCTATTTGGTTTAGGTCTTCGCTGGGTCTACTGGAACGGCGTGGGTGTTCTGGGATGGACCAGTCCATGGCTACGTAACTCAAAACTTGTGATCAAGTCTTTATCCAGTGATCCTCAACAGCAGGGAACATTACGTATTGTCTGTATTTCGGACACTCACGCTAAGCATCGCAATCTTCAGAACATTCCTTCGGGTGACGTGTTAATACATTGTGGCGATTATACGCATCGGGGGACCCATGAAGAAATTCGTGATTTTAATGCGTGGCTGGGAACACTTCCGCATCGACATAAGGTGGTTATCGCTGGCAATCACGACGTCTGTATGGATGCAGTCGAGTACAATCAACATTGGGATAAAGCATTTCGTCACAAAGAGTACAATGATCCAAGTATTTCAAGAGCATTACTTAGTAACTGCATATACTTGGAAAATCGGTCAATAATTATTAATGGTCTGAAATTTTACGGCTCGCCAATGACTCCACCAATTCCTGGACGGGTGGGAGCATTTCATGTGGCAAGAGGCTTCGCAGATCAGCAACATTGGGCTAAAGTTCCGGCTGATGTTGATGTATTGGTGACACACGGTCCACCTCATGGTATTTTGGATATGACGTTCACTGGATTGCATGTAGGCAGCGAGACATTGCTAAAAGAGACTATGTCTCGAATTCGACCTCGATACCATATTTTTGGACATATTCATGAAGCGTACGGAGCTACTCGCGTGGGAGAAACTGTTTTTGTGAACGCTGCTACGAGTACATTACTCGCTAAACCTTGTCATGCACCTATAGTGCTTGACATTCCAGTTAAATGTTAGCGCTAGCGAATTTACTTGCTTTTTGTATTCGTTTTGATGATCGTAAAACTGCTACATCAGAAAATCCATCATATCTGTAAACATTATTCCCATCCGTTGAGGAGATAGATGAAGACCACCAGCACCGAGAGCACGCCACGTTACAAGCCGCAGCAAAGTAGGAGCTTCTCGTGCAGATTTGGTGCAATTGTAGGGCTTCAATTCCTTATTGAAGCTTCGTCTGGCTTCATGAGTCCCCTCATGTCTATCGTCATGACCGAAGTCAGGCTTTCTAAGTATTGTCTGTAACGTCGCAAGCAAAAAGTGTTTTTTATTCATTTTCTATTCTAATATTATTCTACAGTACTTTGCGAGGCTGCATCAGGATGGAGTACCTATTGATTGCGGAGCCAATCCGCATGATAAGGTACAAAATATACTGTGCGAGTGCAGCAAATTTGACGACTGAATGTTAATTGACAATATGTTTCTAGGCCTGCGTCGAAGGATCAAGACAAGCTGCCTGGTTGTCAAGGTATACAAATACTACAAGTAGTAGTAAGATACGACTGATGCATCTGTAACATGCTCTTATTCGTTTGTTAACTAGTCTATTTTCGGCAATTGGATCTGCATCAAACTTTATCTTGGCCCCAATACTTGGTCAAGTTTCAGATCTTTATGGACGCAAGGTTAGTCCGTATTTTAAAATCGAGTGTGCGGACGTGCTGAAGAACTTATTCCATGTGTGTGTTGATGCGACTAGCCTTTTCTGGTACTTAGCCAGCTTGCTCGAGTTGGTACACCATTTTCCGTCCACTACTTTATGCAACAAAACGGTTCCATTACGCCCTACTTTATTTTGAGGCTTATCGATTATGGGTTTGGGTACGCTTTGCATTCTTGCATCAGCTTCCAATAAGCTCAATTTACTGAAACGTTGTTTTTAAAAAATAGAACTGCTGGTGTCATGAGTGCCGCCGTTGCTGATGTTGTCACACCCAAAAATCGTGCAGCAGCTTTTGGGATTCTTTTCGCAAGTTTATCTCTTGGTTATAGCATCAGCGCGTTTACTGCACCATTCTTTTCTAGAGTAAGTGAAAAAGCTGTCACTGGTGAGTCAGCACATCTGTCTGTAACTCAAAATCGTTCTGCAGGAGCACATTTTGAATATTTCTGCTGCCCTGTTCATATCACGAGTTTTCTGGGCTATGATTGTCCTACCAGAAACACTACCTGTTCGAACGCGTACCAACACGACTCGATGGGTCATGGAAAGTCCCATTAGCTCTATGTCGATCCTTTTTCGAAACAAGCTCTTCATGCGCTTGACATGTCTAATTGCACTTACAAGTTTTGTTATGAATGGAATTTTTCAGATTCAGTCGTTCTTCCTGAATGTAAATTTCCATTGCATATATAAACAAAAGTGATCTGCCAGTCTAACGTCGTGTTGCTGTGATGATTCCCAGACTGTCGTGGGATTTAATGTAAAAGATTTTGGAAATGTAATGCTCTTCGGGGGTATCTTAGCTTTGCTGGGGCAATGTCTACTGCTCAAGTCTCTGGTAAGCTGCTTTAAGGAGAAAGGTGTGATCGTTATGGCAGCAGTCGCCAACCTTGTGAAGACTATTGGTTTTGCTGGAACTGCATTTTATCCACACAAGTGGGTGGTCTACGCACTGTGTGTGCCTGGAAGCCTAAGCGACCTGTCCTTTCCTGCCATTTCCGCTCTCAAATCCATTAACGTATCGGAAGAGGTGAGCAGTATCCGTGATGATAAAATTCCTGCCCCATTGGCTTATTTTTGGATGTTGTACTTCAGGAGCAAGGTCGCCTCCAAGGTGCAATCTATGGTGCTCGATCTGTTTTCGACGCGCTAGGACCTGTCATGTTTTCTTTTTTCTACGCTACAATGACGCAGCAAACAGCCTGGTCCCAAGCATTTCCCTACCTGGTAGCTGCGTTTCTCTATCTTGTCGGGATTGGTGTGGCTGTGTCATTACCGGCAGGCAAACCTGCGTCATCCAAAAGAAACATCTCTGTCCCGACGACTTTACCTTCACCCACATGCGGAGATTCTCCATCCATGTTCTCAGTTTACTTCGAGACCGACGATGATGAAGCAGATGAAGCTGAAACGTTTTCAAGTGGTTTAAATTTTGATAGGAATGAAGATTATCTGTCGGAACCGTTGCTGAAAAGCAGCTCATAATCAGCTCATGATGTGTAATATTGGCTATTCCTTCGCGTTTTCGATGCTTAAGCTCCACTCGAGTGGGTTACCATGGACTAACAAAAATTCTCAATGATGTCGAAATGTATTTGAGTCGGGATGTAAACGAAAGCTTTTAAATAGTATTTGATAAATTGCTATGGACATGTATATTAATTGACATGGTTTGCCACGAAAATCAAAAAGTCTTATTCTTGAGAAACTTGTTCAGTATGTCAAGAGCCACAGCAGGTTGATCTCGAGGTACCATGTGACCAGCATTGAAGACGCGCAGGAAGGTGAGCTGATTGTTGGATGAACGTACCACACCTGCATTTGTACCGTTTGCCGTGATAAAAGCTGTCTCGCGCTCTGCGTTAAATTCGTCTTTGCCTTTCCACGGCAGCTCTTTTATCCAAGCTTCGATGCCGAACCAGTTGCTCACAAGATCTGCGTCCCCCGCGTATACGAGCACACGAATATTAGCGTTCAGCAAATTGGTTACATATGCGTTAAAAGCTCCAGCCGTGTTTTTAAATGCTTTGTATACACTCGATATACATTCGTGTGAAGCATTTAGACTCTTCACGTCCATACCAAGAGTTTTCTGTATTTCGGGCTCCTCCAGATAATTGAAGACGTACGACAGGTTAAGGTACATCAAATTATCATCTTCAGACTTGAATGGCATGCGAATGTCGTATGGATTGCGATTGGCAGAAAGTAACGGCTTGAACAACATGTCCGTGCAGTATTTCGTTCCTTCGAAGCATGCCGTTGTATTTTGGGAGCACTCATCTAAGAGTGAGGTACAAACCGGCATAGCCGCTTTCATCTCTTCCAGCTGGAAATCGTTCACTAACGAAATATTGTACGCGTTGTCAATTGCCATGTCAATAACGTGTGGCAACTGGACAGAAGCCTGCGTCATGCTATTACCCATGGCAATGCCCTTCAAGTTAATGTACTTCGACGTGTTCACATTCACTTTGTTCTGCTCCCACACGTAATGGGCGGCCGCTGGTACATAATGTCCAGCATAGCTTTCCCCCATGATGTAGAAATCCCGACCCGCCAGTTCCGGATGCTTTTTAAAGAAGCCTTCTAAGAAGTAGTAAATGTTCTCACCCACATTATCCTCGCTATTGCCAGCATCACGTTCATCGCCATATGAGAAACCTACACTCGTGGGTTGATCCAACCACACAACGTTACTCTCGTTGGTCCATGAGTATGGGTTCAGTCTTGTCGACAAGTCCGGTAGTACATGACACGGCCCGTTTTCCGTAAGCAGTGACGTCATACTGGAACATCCAGGTCCTCCTGTAAGCCACAACACAAGTGGATCGGTGTTTGGCTGACTGCGAGACTCAAAGTACCAGTAAAAGTAATGGTCGTCCACTTTGGGCAATTTCATATATCCTGAGTCTTGTGTAGTTAGTCCGCAGAACACTTGGTTGTCCTCCGTCGTCCTATTGACTGATGACTCGCCTTGCATTTGAGGTGTCGAGTTTTCATTCTTGATTGAAGGTGCGACCACAAACGCGATAACAAAAGTGATGGCACATAACAGAACGAGGTAAACGCCACTACGCTTGAGGTCGTTTTTCCGAGCTTCTTCACGTCTCCAGAGTTCTAAATTCCATTGTAATGACGTCGGGCGAAAATTCAATGGACTTGTCTCTGATGACATTGGGCGAAATTGTCGTTTGGTCCGTCCTGCACGTAATGTGATGGAAAATAAAGTTGTCACATTGTTCGAAAGACAAACAGACGAGCATTTAAAAGCGGATATTTAGTCTCGGACGATTATCATCGTTGCCACTGTGGTGTAATCAAATATGGACATGTCATTTGATTTCATTATGGAGCGCAAACCATTACGATCCTGATTTTTGTGGGTTCGATGGCTGGATAGTAGTATTGAATTCATTATCTAGGACGATGGCTTCAGAGACGACACCACTAACGCAGAACAATATCACGCATCGTTATGAGCAACAAGAGGCTTGGAACCGCAATATCCGACGAGCTTTAATCACTGTCGGATCTTTGATTGGTGCTTGCTTGTTGGTTGTGTTCGTTGGGGAACCAATATTCCTGAAAGGCAACGAAAGTAGTGAATCGGAAGGTGTGCCGGTAGCCAAAGTGACAGGTAACCACGAAGTGTTCTGCGGACTTACTACGCAAGACTCAGGATATGTGAAATTACCCAACAAAGTGGACGACCATTACTTTTACTGGTACTTTGAGTCTCGCAGTCAGCCAAGCGCCGATCCACTTGTGTTGTGGCTTACTGGAGGACCTGGATGCTCCAGTATGACGGCACTGCTTACGGAAAACGGGCCGTGTCATGTACTACCGGACTTGTCGACAAGACTGAACCCATACTCATGGACCAACGAGAGTAACGTTGTGTGGTTGGATCAACCCACGAGTGTAGGTTTCTCATATGGCGATGAACGCGATGCTGACAATAGCGAGGATAATGTGGGTGAGAACATTTACTACTTCTTAGAAGGCTTCTTTAAAAAGCATCCGGAACTGGCAGGTCGGGATTTCTACATCACGGGGGAAAGCTATGCTGGACATTATGTACCAGCGGCCGCCCATTACGTGTGGGAGCAGAACAAAGTGAATGTGAACACGTCGAAGTACATTAACTTGAAGGGCATTGCAATTGGCAACGGCCTAACGCAGGCTTCTATTCAGATGCCACATGCTATTGACATGGCAATTGACAATGCGTACAATATCACACTTGTTGATGAAACCCAGCTTGAAAAAATGGAAGCTGACGCACCTATATGTGGTGCAATTTTAGCCCAATGTCCACAAAATCTGACAGCGTGTTTTGATGGAACGGAATTCTGCATCAAGAAACTGTTCCTTCCGTACCAAGCTGCCAATCGCAATCCGTACGATATTCGCAAGCCTTGCACTCAAATGGTGGATCCAAGCAAGTGCTATGACATGACGTACGTTTCAAAGTATCTTGATGCCCCGAATGTTCGTGAATCGCTTGGTGTCAACTCAGAACGAGTTGGTGCTTGGCAGGAATGCAACAACAATGTGTCTAGCGCGTTTACTATGACAGCTGATATGGCCAAACCATTCAACAACTATGTTGCGGATCTGCTCAATGACGATATACGTGTGCTCATTTATGCTGGTGATGCTGATCTAGTTTGCAATTGGTTTGGCAATCGAGCGTGGACGTTGGCTCTCGATTGGAAGGGCAAGAACGGATTCAATATGGCTCCTGAAACTGCGTATATTACAGCTGATGGAACAAATGGTGGCATCGTGCGGTCATTCAATACTCAGTTTCACCTTTCTCCGCGTGTTTAATTCGGGCCATATGGTTCCACAAGACCAACCGGCAGTCGCGCTAGACATGTTTAATAGGTTCATCAAGAAGCAAGCGTTCTGAGCAATAACAGAATAATCACATGACGAAATTTGGATGCGTCTTGCCGTTTCTTCATACATTACCGCTATCTGGTAGAGATTTAATAAGGTAAACTGCCAATTTGGGGCCTTCTTTACTTTCTGTACACTGTTGTAGTCATAACTTTTCTCCTATTTATAATCTGTCGCAAAAAAAATATTGGGTAAAAGTCCAACTAATCAGGATTTTTTATA
>MIQA02012289.1:0-10544 GCA_001887855.2 Sclerospora graminicola | reverse complement strand
TCGATCTCCTGCATCTTAATCTACACCACACACAAGAAAACGAGTCAGCATTTAGTCACCTTCTCTCGCAACTATCAATTTCCAACCAAGGCACGCACCATTCCCGTGCGCACGACCGTCCCTGCAATCTGAATCAGCTGCTTGACATCTTTCGATCGAATCGCACTAATCGCCGGCTTTCGAAGCGGTGGGACGGGGGGCAAGTTCTCGAGGCGAACTTTGAGTTTCCGTCGCACTTTTAGAGGAAGAGACGGCAAGCCGCCCCGTTCCAGCGGTTCTCCCGCATTGCAGCTGACTTCCTTGGCCAATGCGACATGAAACAGCGGTAGCAGCTGGTCTGGATGGCGGAACAAGAGCGTCCCGAGAGGCCCATTGAAGTCAACGAGACGTTGCGCACAGACTCGTAGACTGTAAACGCCGAGATTTGGGTCAAATGACGGCGTCGACGCGTGGTGGAGACGCTGATATAAATGTTGCACGTCTGATCGATACCGACGACGGAGAAACCGCGCAAAAGCCGCCTCGTATTCGGGCGCGAGCCGCTCAAAGCGCGCGCCCGTCGCCTCATCGTCAAAAGGCAACATGCAACGTAACGTGACTTGAAATTTGTATGGTATTGAAAATGGCTACATTGGTTCTTATAACGAAGGTTTCCCTTCCTCTATAAAAGCATCCACCGCATTATCAGATGGAGGATGCGGAACAAGTGGACGAGGACATGGCACAGGTGGAGCACTACTGAGTCTTGAACTTTGACGACTGCGGTGGACTCGAAGCGATACCGGAACAAGCGAACGGAGTCGCGCGTGGCTTTCCGCGGCACGTTCCGCAGCTTCATCGTCGTTTTCTTTCTCTCTTGTTTGAAAAGTCGTCCCGTTGTTATATGAAGGACCCACGACGCTCTCTTCGTCATGGTCCCTGCTTCAGTTTCGTTTGCCTTGATTGCTCCATGTCTGCCGTCGTTGCTGGATAAGGGTGAGGAGGAGGCGGTGCTGCATCGCAGAGGAGGGCGACGGGGGCGGTTGTAACATTGGGTAGGAGGTGGAGGAGGTGCGGGACCAATCCACGTGGTTGTTGCAGTATTCGTGGAGGAGGTGGCGGGACCATTCCACGTGGTTGTTGCAGCATCGGTGGAGGAGGTGGAGGTGGTACCATTGAAGGAATCACTTGAGTATTTGGAGGTGGAGGAGGAGGCGGTTGAAGGGGAATAGCACCATGTGGTAACGGCGGTCGAGGAGGGATCTGAATTGTCTCTGGAGGTGGAGGTCCTGATGGCAATGGCGGCCGCTTTCCCGGTCGTCTTGTCATCAGACACGACTGTTGCATCATTGAAGATGACCTTCCTCGATACCCTTTTTCAAAGGATTTCGAGTGTGATTGAAATGGCGTTTGAGTACGATATCTCTGCTCTGGGCGTCCCTGCTGTCCTTCATGTCTCGAAGAAGACGGATCTGCTATTCCAGACGACATAGTGCGATATATCTGGGGTTTTCCCGGCGGCGGTGCTCCAAATGGATTCAATGTCGGGTGGTAGTAGATTGAGTTCTGCAAAAGTATCCACATGATCAGTTATAGATCACTTGACTCTCATTGACAGCAAGCTTTACGTACCTCGGGGTTCTGGAACTTTTTCTTGTTTGCTTCATTCATTTCTGCTACGCTCTAGAAACAAAAGAGGGCTATTCATTAGTCAACATTTCTTCGTCTCTCCTTCCCATTCTGACAGAATGCCTCACCAGTGGTTGCGACGTGTCCATCAGCTTCTTGCGCTCTTCATTCGCCATCTTCACCATCACATCCAGTTAATATTACTCTCTCTTGTACTACCACGTAGAAGTCATTTTCTCTACCTCTTTCTGCTTCTTGACAACCGCTCGCAACGTATCCTCCAGCTCTTGTTTCCGTTTACGCAAAGGTCCATCCGTCGGATTCGTCGCTACTTGGCGTTCTAAGTGCTTCAGCTTCTCTTTGAGCTCTGTCGGGTCCATCGAGCTCAGTTTTGCTTGTTTATCTTTCTGTCGCTCAGCCCGATGTTTCTTGAGCTCCTTCTTCTTCTGTTCACGGCGATACGCCTCCATCGGGTTTAACGTCTTGCCCATCGTTGCCGGACGTTTCTATAGTGGGGACGGAATAAATTAGAAATGTGCATATAGTAATTGTATCACTCAATTCAGTACATGTATTAAAATTACAAAAATAAACGATAGTCTTCTCTTCTTAGGCATTCTCGTGCCCAAGCATAAAAGCAGACTTGCAGTCTACGGAACAGAAGTCTGCATATTGTCGACTCATGGTCAAAGGCGAGAATTTGCGCTCACACATTCGGCACACCTTCCATTGGCTGTCCATGAGGCTATCTGTACGTTGCTCTTTTTGTATCTCGGACGGAATACGAGCGAAATGATTGCACTGGGTCGAAGAACCTGTAAAGCATCTACTGGCACCAGCTAGCGCAACCGGTCGAAGTTCCGCCGTCTCCATGCGCGCGCGCTTCTTGCACCGCAGCCTTTGTAGAGACAACTTGGACGCTTGCAATAAACTCATGATGTCAAAGCCCATGGTTATCCTCGGTAAATTTAGTGAATTGCACTGTGACAGGACACATACGATTGGGGTCTAGAATGTGGGGACTCACAATCTCATTAAAGTACGGACAATCTGCGGAATGGAGCGTTTGTGGGCTCCCAACGTCTCTGACACTGACCTCAGCCAGCTGGATAACAGGTATCCATCCGAGAGAAGGCAGATGAGATTACTTCAGTACATCTTTTACATGAACATGTAATAGTACGCTTTTTAAGCCAGTGACCGGAACAGGTCGTCGCCACTGTCCGCAATCGGTACCGCTGCATTCCATTTAACGCCTTGTAAATTAGACACACTTACTCACAGTTAAATGGACTGAATATTGACGACGCGCTGACGACATTCTCTGTCAGTAACACACCCTCAAGACCCAAAGACGATGAGGACGCCGGAAGACTGAATGAATGACACCTGTCCAACTGTCCTCTATAAATCGCTATTCTTAATTAGAAATGCCATCGCCCTTCAAAATGGGTCTCCATTTCTATCAGCCCCTTCCTTCGACTCGCTATGAGTGATCACATGCCCCGACTCTTTCGCTCTTCTCACTTCCTAATCTCAATGTGTTTTCTGCAACAAGACAAAGAACAAGGCACTGATTGTTCTCGTTAATACAACGAGGTGGTGATCGGGCAGCATCGTCTCGCTATCGTACAGTCAGTTAGTCCATCAGCCAGTCAGTCTACCGACTGTCTGTAGCTCTTGATATTCGACAATATGCCGACTGATTTTTTCGCGACGGCAGCGAGTGCCGAGCCACCGCCGCCTATTATCCTACTCGATGAACAGCAGCAGCAGATTCTACGTGAAGGATACACGAATCAATCCCGAGGAACCCATGACGGATCGCGAAGGACACGATCCGAGGCGACTTCCAAAGGTTTGTTTGTGCTCACTCCTCCTCCCATGCTTCCACTTCCTCAAACTGTGTCGTCTTTAGCGCCTCCACCACCTACTCCCACCTATCTTCGTACAGACTTCACTACTGGACGTCAAAAATCTCGGGAATTACATAACGATGCCAATGCGCTTCCTACTCGTCAGCTTTCAACCCCAACGATGAAAGAAAGTCCATCAGATATGCAGGACAAGGACAAGCAATCTTTCTCGGCGGCCATCGACTTGGAACCGACTGCCATGCCTTTCATTTCAAGCTCTGATGATCGAAAAGACGAAGGACCAGATCCCAGTCGAGATTTTCGCGGCAATCGAAGCAATCTCAAGCTCTCGATTCGATACATGATCATTGGAGCGGTTGTGGGTATTGTTCTCGGGATTATCTTTGCTCATGTTGGCGTGTCCGATGTCGTGGCTCAATGGATTTCGCTTCCTGGCGACTTGTTTCTCCGGGCCATCAATTCTCTGGTCGTGCCCTATGTCTTTTGTTCCATGGCTGTAGCAGTGGGAGATATTGTTTTTGTTGGCAAAGTCTCCATCATTGGGCTCAAGACGTTGAAAATCTTCGCCACGGGCTGGATTGTCTCGACTGTCTTGGGTCTCGGTGTCGCCATTACGTTTCGTTCCTACTTTCGTCTGGAACAGAAGTTTGCGAGCCCAAATGCAAATGCCGTCGGATTAAGTTGCTCGAATGGACTTATGTTAGAAATGGGGATGAATCAAACGATTGCGTGTTCGGCCAAGCCTACCACCGACTTGTCTCTAACGAATGCGTTTGTATTAAATGATTTAAATGACGTGTTTGCGACGACTAAAGACGCCGTGATTACCGACTTGACGCTCAGTTGCCAGCTCATTGCGACGCTCGAGTCTGTCGTACCCAACAATATCTTTGCGGCCTTGGCAGACGGTGATCTCTTGGCTGTGATGACATTTGCCATGCTCTTGGGCTCCATTGCCGGTCGCTCTTACTTTAGAAATGCTGGTAACGTCAAGTATTTGTACCTTGTTTTGTTACAATTACGCAATACATTCTTCCTGGCAATGGAATGGGTCATTTGGGTCACCCCCGTGGCCGTCGTGTCTACGATTGCCGGAGCGTTTGCCTCGAATCAAGCCGCAGTGAGTCAATTACCCAAAGTTTACATGTTTCCCATCGCTTGCGTCACCGCGACGGTCTTGCAGATTCTGGTCGTCTATCCATTGATTATCTTCGTCCTCACGCGCTGCAATCCTTATGCCCACATGCATTACATGCTTCGATCGTATCTATTTGCCTTTGGATCGTCTTCATCCCTCGCGACGGCGCCCGTCACGCTCGGCTGTATACAAAAAGCTCGCGTCTGTTCCCGCTCGATTGCGACCTTTGTCGTTTCCGTCGGTGTCGTGACCAACATGTCAGCTTCGGGCTGGTATTTCCCCATTGGAGTTGTTTTCCTCGCGGAATCCTCGGGCAATGGAGATCAACTTACCGTGTTGCATTTCATTTCCATCTTCTTTTTAACGATTGTCGCTTGCGCGGGCACTCCACCTGTTCCAAATGGCGGCATGGTGCTCATGTCGACCATGTACAAGGCCGTCTTGGGGCTCAGTACGTTGCCATCCACTTGGGCGCTCTATGTCGCCATGAACTTCTTTGCCGACCGGTTAGCGACAATTTGTAACGTCAACGACGATATTATGGCTCTCAAAGTTATTGCGGAAAATACAGACGAGACAGTGACAGGGAATCATCATCAACGCGCCGACTAAGAGATAGATAAAATTGATTACTGCAATGGGACTGATTAGTAATACAGTATGCGTCAACATGTTTGAGTACAAAAATGGGTACAAAGGGTACAGAACTTCCGCTAAGGTTACTAAAACGGTCGAAAAGGTTACTCGAGTTGGCTGCGTGCTGATCGGAATTTCGCGAGCTCGTGATGAAGAGTGGGCGAAAGCGCTCGTTTTGAGGCTGACGAGGAGATCCACGGATGCTCCAGCACTTGTTTCATACTAAATCGGTCTTCAGGATCGAGCACTAAAAGATGGCGGACAAGATCTTTCGCTCCCTGACTAATAGTCGCCCAGCCCTCGTCATCAAATGTAAAGTTGCACGCTTTAATGTTGGCAATCATTTCGTTGTCAGAGCTGTCGCCTTTCGGGTCAAACGGGTGGTAACCACACAATAAAATGTACAGAATGGACCCGAGACTCCAGGAATCGACCTTGGCATCGTATCCAAACGTTGCGTCGGATCCAGAAATCATCTCTGGAGCCGAGTACCCCCATGTGCCACATTTGGTCTTTAAATTTGTCCCGACAAATACCTTGGCGAGACCAAAATCCGCCACTTTTACCACCGCTTTATCATCATCTGGCGTCGATAGCAAAATATTCTCCGGCTTCAAGTCTCGATGCACGATGCCGCATCTATCAAAACCAACCATCAAGTCCACAACCTCAATCCTCGTTTCCTTCTTCGCTTCATCCCATACTATTATTGACTGTACCATACTCGTGGAGATACTGCACCGCTCGTGCCATGTCGCGTACATGCCGCACACACTCTTCTTCCGAATACGCGCCTTTTGCCGCCAATCGCTCGAATAATTCACCGCCTGTACATAACTCCAAGACGAGAGATGCACTTCTCGGCTTGTCTCAAACACGTCAAGGAGCTCCACGATATTTGGATGCTGTTTCACACGTCGCAGCGCCGCGATCTCCGCACGCAGTCGCTTGGGATCCGTGAGAAATCGCTTCACTGTTTTAATCGCAACACATCGGTCGGTACGGCGACAGCGACCGCGACTAACCACTGCAAAGTGCCCACTGAGCCTCAAATTAGCTTTTAAGGTGGCTAAAACGTCGTACCAAAACGACTAAAATTACACTCACCGTCCTAAAAATTCGCGCTGAATGTCATAAAAATCTTCTACACGACGTCGCGGCTGAAGATCGTGGCATTTGGACGTCTGGTGTGTTGCAGCGTCGGGTGGTAGGTCACGAGGGACGGCATCAAGCTGTCGTGGCAAGGCCTCGGCACGCGTCGGGTCTACCACTTGGCGATCTGCTGACGGCTGGTTGCCCATAAAACCTACTTTAGCCGTCTTTATAACTTAATATCAAATGTACCATGTACATGGTACGATGCGATAATGACAACATGGCTACATTTTAATGCCCCAATAGAAAATGGACAAAGCCCCAGAAAGGCTCGAGCTCCCGGCAGCGCCACGGTCGCTATGGGACTTTATCAACGTCCTGTCGCCTGTTCTGAAGTACTATCTGATACTTTTCATACTTTTTCTGGGCGCACGCTGGTTTAATCAGCAGCTAACGAACGAGGCAAAGGCACAAGAGCAACGGATGGAGAGAAGACCCACGTTATCTCCGGAATTGACTGTAGTGAGCTCAGAAGAAGAGGAGGAAGAGATCGAAGAGCTTGTGACGGATGGAGATCGACTCGTGCCGATGGAAAGTAAGGACGTAAAGAAGAAAAAGAAAAAGAATGCAGCAAAAGAGCTGTTTGAAGGTTTGCGTAAGGTGGAGCAGGAATTACGGGACAAAAAGGCCAAGGACGAGGCCGAAGAGAGCGTGAGCTGGAACGAGTTGCATGCGAGTATGTTGCGACGCTACCAAGAGAAATACCCGACTCATGGTCTTCGTGTAGCAGATCCAGAAACGGATAAATACGACGAAGAGTTTCACGAGTTATTGCGAAAGAACAACATTGACCCGAACGAGCTCAAGAGTGAGAGGGCCAAAAAGACCGAGTAAAAATCGATGGCTTCGATAGTACCTGGTTGACGTATCGAAGTATGTGTGACTAGAATTTGACCCGCTTAGGAGTCTTCCTATCGTTGCTATTCCCTTGTTTCTTCTTGTCGGAATCATCGTCTTCTTCTTCCAGCCCGAGCTGAAACGAATCCAGGGCATCACCCGTCTTGTCTCCGTCATCTTGCGCCCCCACATCTTCCTCCGCTTCATCAAACGTAATCTTTTTATTCTTCTTGACGCCACTGCTTCCATCCGCTGAGATGTTGCCCATTGGACAATCTCGTGCCAAATGTTCGATACTCTTGCACACTTTACAGCACCCTCCATTCGGATACACGCCCATGGTGTTCTTCGGACACTTGTTGCTCAGATGCCCTAGCTGACCACAGACAAAACATGCTGCATACGTCGCGCCACCATTCTCTTTCGGTTGTTGACAATCTCGTAGACAATGGTCATGTGCGCCACAATTAAAGCATACAGGCGACTGCAGCCCCTTGCCGTTGCCATTCTGTGGACAATTGTGTGACGTATGGCCCCGTCGACGGCATTGAAAGCATGTTTTAGTCAAATCTCGAACGCTTGCATTTGGACACTCTTGTTTCCGGTGGGTTGTCTCGCCACACAACCAGCAGCCGCTTTCGTTGTTATTGCCTGCACGCTGTGCTTCGTCTCGTTTCGCGCGGATTTTTGCCACAATCTCGGCCTTTTTCTCTCGTCGCGCCTGCTGTTTCGCCTGTTTAAACTGCTTCGCTTTCGCTTTCTTGGCTTTGCGCAGCTCCCGTCGCTTCTGGAGAATCACTTGACGCTCTTTCGATAACGTTTCGCTGGTCATACTCTATCAATATGAATGGCTACAATCAATTTGACTTGATTTTAGTAAGAGGGGTACAGTTAGTATACCCTTTTTCGTAACCTATCGTTTGTCTATTTGTCTCTCTATCTAAGTCGTATGAAGGTCGTGTGTGTCTCGGACACCCATGGGCTCCATGAAGACGCGCTGGCCATTCCACCGGGTGACGTCTTTGTCCATGCGGGCGATTTCACCGACACTGGCGAACGCAGTGAAGTACTCGCGTTTAATGACTTTTTAGGACGGTTACCGCATCGCTATAAACTCGTGATTGCGGGGAACCACGAATCGTCTTTTGATCGGGCCTTTTATCCGAAATTCTGGTACCAATATGGCCATCGACAAGAGTATAATCCAGACGAAGTACGCGCGTTGTTGACGAATGCGCTGTATCTTGAGGATCAAGCGGTACTGATTGAGGGTTACGTCTTTTACGGGTAACTACCTACCTACCGCACTCGTCCTCCATCGCACGTAACCAAAAAAAGCTGCTAATTTGCTGCTGCGTGTAACTATTGCAGTACCCCGTGGCAACCGGAATTTTGCAATTGGGCGTTTAATTTACCCCGAGGAGAAGCGTTACTTCAGCAATGGAGACGTATTCCAACGGACACTGACGTGCTGATTACGCATACGCCTCCACTGGGTCATGGCGATCTCGTTGGTTCTCACCACGTCGGCTGTGCCGATCTATTACATGAGGTAGAACATCGCGTGCGTCCGAAATTGCATGTGTTTGGCCACGTGCACGAAGGCTACGGACAGAGCTCGAGTCCTGACGAACAGATTACGTATTTAAACGCCTCGACGTGTACGCACGCGTATGAACCCGTGAATCCACCATTTGTATTCGAGCTTATAGGTTCACCTAAACGCGGGTGGCCTCAACACGTGGTACCTTCCTTGACGCTTCCCTCATCCAGTAATACAAGTTCGGGAATTCGTCGCAGTTTTAGTACCGATGACGTAAGCAATCTCGTGTTGACGAAGAACAACGAGGCAGACAGGAAGGCGACGCGATTGGACGAAGCAGAGCCCAAAGACTATGTGGTTATGTTGCACGAATGGTTACGGTTATGTTCTCAGAAACCCCCGTTTATTGAGAAACAAGTGACCCTTAATAATAAGGGCAATTTGGACGAGTTTCGAGTCGATGGCACGACGTCGGGACTCTTATTTGAGAGTACATTGAAGTTACGTCCCGTCATGAATGTCCCCAAACGTGCTTTACGGTATCTCTTCGCGCAAGGGTTTCGTAGTAATTTGGACAATTGTCAATGCGAGAGACGAGAAGAGAATGAACAAGGTCTGGCGATGCCAACGGAGGATCAGAGTGACAAGAACATCGTGGCAGGAGAGCGGCATAAATACGGCATCTCTCGCCGCGTGACAGTGGCCGTTTTAGATGATATTGACGAAGAGAAAGAAGGAATGGACGATCGGGATCGTGAGCATGTGCAACAGGCTCGTGTAGCTGCGGCAGCGCTTGGAATAGTCGATGTCGAACGCTCAAATGGCCAATCTCGACGCTCACGACGGAATAAAACACTGCAGCGACGATCCGCGGTCCCTAAACTTGCTGCACTTGAGGAAGAGCCCAGTGAAGGCAAGGAGGAGACGGGTTCTGGGTCCGAGACTAGCGTTCTAGTCGTTGAGTGTGTCTTGTGCAAGTATAAAGTGTCTGGTCACGTACATCCGGTGGAAGAAACATCACGTACAGATGCTGACGGTTCAAACGAACCCTCCAGTGTGGTGGAGGCAACAGACGAGGAAAACCAGTCAAAGGACCTTCGCTCCAAACCTGACAACCACCCGCCGAAGCGGCTGTCGTCCTGGTTTTGATGGAGCTTCAACAAAGAACCTATACCTACAGTTGCCGTTTTCAGATTTGCATCGGCAATTGCTTTTTCTATCCTAAATTTTGCGGTACAGTGTTATGATTACACTGTTGTCTGAAAGAAGGAAGAATATATATTTTTTTAAAATTTATGAGGCACGCACTACTTCGTCGGTAGCAGCCTGATGAACAATGTAGCTTGACTTGGTAAACCATATGAAACGGAACTGTTAAATATAACCTACGCACATAATACTACATTGTATTATGTGCGAAGTAAGGATTGTACTTTCCATTAGATAAGAATGAAGCCAGCTAAAGTAGCTTTAACCAACCCTCATATACAATTTCCTCCTTCATATTGACCGATAGATCCTCTTGACGCTGACTTGTCCATCGCATCGTGTTTCTGTCCACTCAAATTGATAAAACTTACTTCACTTATAACGTCTTGAAGAGAAGCTTCATGGATATTCTCTTCAGCAGGCACACATGTTTCGGAGTCCGTGGCTGTGCGACCGTCTTTGTCTTCCTTTGTAGCATTCATTGGTACTTACGCGAATTTAGAGCAAAACACACCCGACCTTTCAAAATTTGTGAACTGGG
>MIQA02012287.1:0-10775 GCA_001887855.2 Sclerospora graminicola | reverse complement strand
ACGAGGACCAAGCCCGAGGATGGCTGAGCAAGACGAAGTCGGCATTTCTCAGAGACCGGACGTCGGACTATGAGAAATGCCTGATCTTCGGGGATTTGATGAAGGGACCAGCGAAACACTGGATCCAACAGCTCAGCCGGGAAACCCGAGGAAATTGGAGGGGACTGGCCGGTGCGTTCGAGGAACAATACTGCGGAGCTGGAATGTCAGCGGCGCGACAATATTTCCACACCAAGAAGCGAGCGGATGAGACCCCCCTGGAGTATCTCCATCGCTTAAATGTCGCTGGCATGAGGGCGGATATCCCCGTTAAAGAAGATGCCAGCCGGTCGGAAGCCGCCCGTGAACATGTGGAACATTTCATCAGCACGTTGGACGATCGGGAGCTGGCAGACCAGCTGGCGTTACTGCGGTTGAAGAATACCACGGAGCTGGAATTGACGTTGCGCACGTACCTAAGAGCGAAGAAGCGAGGCCTCAAGGCGGCAGTTGGAACCGGCCGTTTCAAGTCCCGATTCAACGCGGAACAAGGAGGCCGGCCGCCATCTACCAGGACGGCCCGAGCCGTCCGCATGGTCGCCCGAGAGTCAGACGCGACCAGCTCGGAAGAGGAGTATCAGTGATCTGGGGGCGAGTCTGAGGAGGAACAGTATCGGTACCTTTTCTCGGCAGAAGCCAGTCAGCCGTCCAGGCTGCCAGCCGGGTCCGGTCAGTCGAAGAGTTTTCCGGCTCGAACTGACCAGGATTACCCCAGGCGCAAGTGCACCCACTGTGGGTCCATCAAGCATGACGACCGGAGCTGTTGGAAGCGGCTGACGTGCAAGAAGTGCGAGAGGAAGGGACACCCGGCGGAACACTGCCTGTTCACGTGTAAGACTTGCGGGGAGGTGCATGAGGCGGGACTGTGCCCAATTGAAGAATTCTACAACCAGATGAAGAAGTGGTACGTCCCGACCAAGCATGCTGGAATGCTGCCGCCCGGAGTGGAAAAGATGTTAAACTAGATCGCTCGCCAGGTTGGAATCTGGTTCGAGCCGAGCGGTCTAGTGTTAGTATCTATGCATATGTCGGTAAAGAGGATAATCAAGAAGCAAAGCAAAGGATAACCGACAATACATGTAAGTTTGACGATTACGTCATCCGGTCCCCGGCCGGCACGGCTGACCCCTTCCTGGTGAGCAGTATACGGACGGATGAGTATTCCCGGTCTGAAGTGCGAATGGAATTAAACCTGTTACCTGGCGAGTCGCGAGGTTATTGGAAGTATCACTCGCCGGATAAATGGTTCAAGCAGGCCAAGGCGGATGGAAAAATCAATAACCAGAAAGCTACCATGCTGTTCGACTCTGGCGCAGAAGTGTCTATCGTGGACACCACCTTTGCTCGTAAGGTGGGGTGTGAGATAGACGAGACGAAGCGGCAGGAATGTATCGGCATTGGAGAAAGTTCATACATGACCCAAGGAAGGACAAGAGTCAAGATTACGTTAGCTGGGTCTTTGGTATATTACTTTACCGCCTGGGTAGGCAAGCTGGCCGGGCAGGATGCAATTTTGGGCATGGACTTTATGGTCCCGGCCGGCATACGGCTGGACTTATCGCATGGAACATTGACGTTGCCGGACGAGGTACAGATCCAGCTGGCCGGCCGGCGGCCCTTATATGGCGCCCACGTCCAGTTCCTCAAGCTAGGTCAGTTTGTAACGGTGCCAGTGGGAAAAGCGGTGGAAGTAATGTTACGACCACACGACCGGCGGAGTAAGTTATGGCTGACAAGGGGCGAGTGCTGGGTACCCTCGTTTGTTAAAGGGGGTGGTCATCTTAACTCTATAAGCGTGACCAACATCTCTGAAAAGCCCCTCACCTTGCATGAAGATGTGATTATTGGAATGTGGCTGGCCGAGGACAAAGTACCCCGCCGGCCGGGCTATGTCACTATTGGCTCAAGACGCTATATCGAGTGGCAAAACCTGGCTTTTCAGGCAACCACCGATCTGGTCAGCGAAGAGGAAGAATTAGAAGAGGACCAGACTCCGATGGTGGATAAACCCGAGTACCGGACCCCTTCTAAAATATTGACGCGGAGCCGGCCGTCGCCGGATCCGGCTGAATGTATTGGCCGAAGCTACGCCCCGATCGCGGAACTGGTTTTGCCCACTCAGAGGAAGACGGACGAACGACAGGGTCGGGAGAAAGGACCAAGCAGAGTTGCATATGCGGTCAACCCCGATGACAGTTGGTTTGACGACCGAAGTGAAGGCGGATCGGCCCAGCCGGCCGAGCAGAATTCGGAAATAGCCGAAGGCGGATCGGCCCAGCCGGCCGAGCAGAATTCGGAAATAGCCGAAGGCGGATCGGCCCAGCCGGCCGAGCAGAATTCGGAAATAGCCGAAGGCGGATCGGCCCAGCCGGCCGATCAAGATCCCGAAGCAGCCGAAGCCGACCAAGTCTGCATTCATGAAGGGGGCGAGCTATATGTTGAAGGCATGGAAGATCAGATGGCGGTGCTACCTGAGGTAACCCCCTGCCCCCCAGCAGTCACTATCGACGATCTACAAGTGGGAGACCCGGATGTGAACACCCCGGAAGAGATCGGCAGATTGAAGGATATTATATGGAAAAGACGACATCTGCTGATCGGACCAGGGAACGCACTTCCTCCGGCCGCCCATGGGGCGGTATGTGATATTGATGTGGGAGGCGCCAAGCCGGTCGCACAGAGATGCCGAAGAGTCGCCCCCCAGTATCGGGAAAAGCTGTCAGAGCTTATCAAGGGTTTGCTGGCCACCAAGATAATTCAGCCGTCCACCTCGCCATGGGCTTCGCCCATTGTAATTATTATTAAGAAGAATGGGGTGGATATAAGGTTGTGCATTGATTACCGGCTGGTGAACCGGCTGACTAAGCTGATGGTTTATCCGATGCCGCTGATAAACGACCTGCTGGAGGACTTGGATAAAGTTTTGTGGTATTGCTCATTGGACATGGCCAGTGGATTCTGGGTGGTCTCTATGACCGATCGTGCACGGGAGATCTCTGCGTTCGTGACGCCCTTCGGGTTGTTCGAGTGGAACCGGATGCCGTTCGGTCTGAAGAATGCCCCGCAGATTTATCAACGGCTGATAGATAACGCGCTGTACGGACACTTCAAGATCAAGGCGGATCAAGATCCGGCTCTGGTCGGGGATGTGTTCGCCGAAGGTGACCCGGACCCCGACCCAAAACCTTCAGTTTTGGGGCGGCGGTCTTACATTGATGACATTCTCGTTACGGCAACTACCTGGGATTTACTGTGTGACAAAGTGGAGAAGTTGATGATTACGTGTGAAAAGTGGAATCTTTCGATTAGTGTGGTTAAGAGTTTCTGGGGAAAGACTAAGGTGACCTATTTGGGTCATCAGGTTTCGATTGCCGGATTGGAGGCTAATCCGAAGGATTTGGAGTCCTTGAGTAATCTGCCTTTCCCGCGATCCCTAAAGGCTATGCAATCCTTTTTGGGCAGCCTGAATTATTACAGTCGGTTCATCGAGGATTTTGCAGTCTATGCGGCGGTCTTGTATGAGTTGCGGGAGGTGGATTACCATAAGCTGAGAGAGCAGGATAGGCAAGCGGAGACGCAAGCCGGGCCGGCAATATCAGCCAATGAGAAGGCGCCCTTTTCGGTTATTTCAGCCAATGAGAAGGCGCCCTTTTCCGCCCAGACAAGCGGCCGGCCGCCGGACCCCGGCGCGGCCGGCCCGGACGACCACATGACCCGAGCGATGGTGGCCTTTGGTATGTTAAAAGCGAAGATGGCGACCACACCGGTCCTGAAACATTTCGATGTTAATAAGACTCCGGTGGTCATCATCTACGCTAACAAGTGGGCCATCTCGGCCGCTCTCGTGCAAGATCATGACGGAGTGTACTGTCCCGTGACCTTCACCAGCCGGACCCTGAAAGTTAATGAAGTCAATTACGGATTGGTGGATAAAGAAGTTTTGGCTCTATTGCGGATCTTGGATGTGTGTTATACTATGCTGGTGTCTCGACCTATCAAAGTACTATCTAGACGGTCGACCCTATCATGGCTCCTGACGGCGAATGGAATTGACGGCCGGCTGGGGAGATGGGCGGCTCTGCTGTCTCAGTGGTCCCTCGAAGTGATTAAGTGTACTAAAGGGGAAGAGGAAATACTGGGCACACTGGCTGCCAGCATTACCCCCAGGGCAGAAGTGGAGGAAGCACTGATAGCGATCGCACCTCGGAAGCAGCCTCGACAAACTATCGTATTACCGCCGCCAACAGTGGGACCCACGGAGGAACTAATGGTTTTGAGTTTCGATGGGTCGGCGAGTGTAAAGAAAGGGGTCGGGGCCTATAGTGCCATTGTGTGGAAGCTGCCCGAATGGAAAGTGGTCGCGGCCGCCTCGGATTTCACGCCTGGCATTACGGTGAACGAAGCGGAGTATAGAGGACTGTTGCTTTGCCTAGATCTGTTGGCTGGCCGGACACAGGGGCGGATCATCATATGTGGTGATTCCAACCTAGTGATCCGGCAAATCACAGGAGAGATAGACTGTAAGGCGCCACGGCTGAGACTGCTGAACGATCGGGTCATGTCCGCCCTGCGGAAATGGCCGGAACATGAACTGTTACATGTCAAACGAGAGTGGAACAACAGCGCAGACCATCTGGCCACCTTGGCCATGCGAGATCAGATCGGTCTCACCGTTTCAGATCCAGGATTGCTGGACGGATTGGCGGAGATGAACAAGCTACCGGAGATAATCAAACCGGCCGCTAGAGACGAGGATCCCTCGCCCGGATCCAGCCGTCCCGTGGAAGAGGAATATAGCGACCGTGACTGGGAACAGGGCGTCCACGCCCGATCGGACCAAGAAGTGCCCTGCAGCAATAAAAGGTCCCTCTAGGCGGACCCCCAAGCAGGCCGGACGAGACTAACCACGGTTAGTAGTCAACAGTAAATGTTTGGAGTGGGAACGAAAGAGGAACGGATGGATATATTAAAGGAGAAATGAGAGAAATAAAAGAATTAAAGCAAGCCCGACTACTCATCCCCGTGGATGACTGTACTTGCCGTGGAGCCGAGTCACCCGAAGTCCAGGGTGGTCGGAGGGCCGTGCGCGGTATTGATTGCGCCAAGGATCTTGCTGGTCAATGGCCGCCAAGGATTTGGAAAGGGAGGTGGTCTGATCCAGCGCACCTAGGCCGGGATACCACGTCCCTCCTTCCGCTGCATTTCCGCTCCTGCGGTTTGGTAGATGGAGCATGAACGGGAAGAGAAACAGGTCCAAGTCACATTTACCATCCCGGATACCCTCCATGATGAACGTACACAGACGGACCCACGCCTCGGAAGCTCGCCCCCGACGATTCTTACGGGCAAGAGAGTACCTGCGGAGGGATTCGTCCACTCGCTTGTCCTCTGCAGAGATGTACAGGAAGTGGGTAGACTCCCAGATGGCCCAAGCGTGAGTCACGGTGAAATCATGAAGTCTCGCCTTGAATTCCGTGAACCATGGGTTGGATGGAAGCCCCATATCCGGCATCTTGGTGTTCAGGATTTTCCAAGGTTTGGTCTCCATGAGTGCGTCGATGGCGCCCGATCCCATCAGGTCAGGGTTCCAAGTCTCTGAGGATGGCGTCTTGTGAGATCGAGGGAACAACCAGAGAGGTGGACGGGATAGGGAGTGAGCGAGTTGGGAACTGGAGATATCAGCTAGACTGGTATTGCTCAGTTGCTCGACTGGCCAAGGTAGTATGGCGGACCGATCCGCCCCACTGGGGAAGCGCCCTCCCGATAACCACAGAAGCGGAAGTTTGGGAAAAGAGGGCGCAGGGGGTAGAGCACTCTTCCGGACCTTAGGTTTGGCTGCCGGTCGGGGGGGTCGACGTGTGGGACGTGACCCGGCCGGGGTTGATCGCCGTTTTTTGGCCGGAGTCTGGGAGAGAGGTTCTGCTGAATCACTCAGGTCGGGAGGAGTCAACCACTGATCAGGGATGTCCTCGTCGTTGTCTTCCACTTTCTCCTCGGCCACTCCGTTGGAACTCGAGTTACGCGCGACCGGAGCGGCCGGGGTGTCGACGATGCTGGGAAGCAAGGATGGGTCGGACGGCTCATGTTCTCCGGAGCCAAAACCTGCCGGCGGCGGAGTCTGCAGATCGATGATCTGATCGGATTCCATTTGACCCGTCGTTCGCCCACCGGAACTGGAAAGGCGGCGACGGGTATCCGCGCGAGAACGGGATAACGCAACACTGACTCGCTGGGCCTCGTAATCCTCGTCTTCTTCGTCATCATCATAGATAACCGAAGGGGAGGATGACCCTGAGTCCGAGGAAGAATCAGGCGACGCGGCCGCTGGCCCAGAAGAGGGCGCGGCCGCTGACCCGGATGGGGCCACGGCCGCTTCGGATTCCGAGTCCTCTTCAAAGTTAGAACTGGGGGTGAGACCGGTTCTACCGGGAGTGTATTGAGGAGATGGAAGAGGGGACCGTTTCGCGAACAAGCTGTCATCGCTTTCCGACCCGAGCTCTTCCCCGTCGCCCGACTTGTCCGGAGGACACTGGCGCGAGGGTGGGGATTCGCTCGGCTTCTGCTTCTTAGGCGGGTTAGCACCGGCCAAAGGAGGGCTAGAGCCGGCCGGACGTTTTTGGCCCCGCGATCCTGCCGAGGCGGACGAAGAGTTTGGACCGGCAAGGGGCGAGTCGGAGCCGGCGGGAAGTTCCTCAGGTTCCGACTCTGCTGCAGCGGGCAACGGGGTTGGGTTCGGCGGAGAAGTCTTCCACTGATCCACCATCCCCAAGACAGACAAGACGGATTCCCGTACATTGGGAGGAGTTTGCAAAAGGGGAGCGGCCTGGCTCCGAGTCGCCTCGAGCTGGTCTTGAAGTCCACACAACAAGGACCTAAAACGATCCTCTTTATCCAGCATGGCATGACAAACACGGTCCGCCCGAGCCAGTATAGCATGGGCGTCGGAATTCTCTTGGCGGGCCTGGTATAGCTCAGACCGCAACTCCTGTTGCCGAGAAGTGGCTTCCTGCAACTGCCGCTCCAGATCCGAGATTTGGCGAAGGGCCTGGGCGTGGGAGTCGCGCAGGTGGTCTCGGTTGTCCCGCACTTTATCCAGGTCTTGGGACACCTGGCGGAGCCGGGTACGAAGGTGCGTAAGTTCCCGAGACATGTCCGGAATTTTAGCAGATTGCTGCTTCAGCTGTTCCAGCTGTTGAACTGCGGAGTGACAAGAAAATAAGGGCTGTAAGCGACTGGGCCACAACGTAAGAGGAGATGAGGCACTTACGCTGAAGCTTAGATCGTTGGACCAATTCTTGATTGGCAGTCCGGAGAGGCTCGACGACGTCTTCCAACATGCGGAGGCGGTTTCGCTCTCCCGTCAGGATGGCGACTTGGCGCTCGAGATCGGCCACCTGTTTCTGGAGATCGATTATTTCCGGAGATGGACCCCGAACGGCAGCTTCATCGGCCCGGCGGTTGGCAGCGGCGAGTTGACGGACCAAGTCGGCCTGGATATGCTCCAAGCTATCCACTTGGGCGGTCAACATCTCCAGCCTTTTCTCCATCCCCGCCGTTTCGGAGATGGGGGCGGATGGCGCGGCTGCTTGCTGTAGAGCGTCCGTAAGCTGACCCACAATGGCCCTGAGGCGGGCCACCTCATCCTCCGCTGTTTTGCGACTGAGTTTCAGCTCAGCGACCCGGGGGTTCAAGCGGTCCAGCATCGCGCAAGAAGTCTTGAAGCTCTGAGACAGAGCTTCATAGTTGTCCTGACAGGGTTGAAGCTCTGCCCGAAGGGAAGAGACGACGGTCTTCAATTCGTCTCGGTCGCCGCAAGCCTGGCCGTGGACGCGGAGCGTAGCCTCGGTTTCGGCGGTCGACAGCACCAGATCGGGAGTGCGGGACGATTTCGGCGTTTTGCGATTTCCACCCCGCTGGCAGGCGAGTCGTCGTCCACGAGAACGAGACGACAGACGTTGGCCTTGTCAATTTGCAAGACTGGAGGTATACCAAGATAATGTCAGCATTGGTGGACGTGCTTGCCAGCCGGTGGGGAGACCGACCGGGTTCACGGAAATGTTATAAATTAGTGGGGTGACGTACCAAAGCGAGGCATGGATGAGCGGTATCAGGTTAAGTGAGTTCGAGTGAGATCGTGCCCCAACCGTTGTGCGGCCGTGACGCGACTCAGGGGCGGCTGTGGTGAAGCGACTTATGAAATAATGCAAAGTACTTTCCAAAGGGCGCATGCTGATTGGCGGAAATACGGACCAAGGGCGCGGGCACCGGATAGTCGCCGCCGAGGAAGTCTACAAGCGGCCGGGCGGCGCCAGGCTGGAAATCAGGCTGGTGGACGTGACAAGGGGCGTGGATAGTCGAACAGGCGGGCTAAGCGGACGGCAAGGCCACGGATGTTGGACGGCCGGGCGCGGATGGCGGACGGCCGAGGCGGCGGATTGTTTGTAAGGATTGAGTGAAGGGAGCCTGAAGGAAGATGATTGTTCTAGTGGATGAAGGAGGCACCCGGATCGGATGAGAAGCCGCCAAGGAATTGCTAGCGCCAGCGGTCGAGGAGCTCGGATGGGTGGCTATCCGGCCGGGCCGGCCGGGTACAATGTACCATTCGGACTGGTACCAGATGGGTCGGTGTACCGGCCGGGTTGGTACCATCGGGGTTTGGTGTACCGGCCGGGCGGGTACGCAAAGTCGGAGTTAGCCGGGCTACTTTGGGTAAGGCACATGACTGGACAGCCGTGTTATTTGGGGTAGGTTACACAAAGGGAGTATTGGATATAGGATAAATCAGTATACGTTTCGCTTTCTTAGACACAAGTCGCTTTTATTGGTTCACGGCAGAGGGCTAACAAGGTCCCCTCTTGCTGTTATTGGTTTGCCCGGGGAAAGGTTAAGTTAACCCACCGGAAGTCCCCTGACCGGGAGTCGCGGCGACTTCGTATACTCGCCTCAAGTCGCCCGTGTTTTGAACACGGTATTAAGTATTGGGAAGTGGTGACATTTTGGCCTTCTGTGAAAGAGTGTGGAGTTATATCTACCTTACGTACACATTTGGATTCGCCCTTCATTGTTATTGGTTTAGCTGGCCGATTGATTATTCTCGGTCCAGCCGGCACTATACAAACTTCAAGTGTCTTATTGGTTTAGCTGGTCGATCGACTATTCTCGGCCCAGCCGGCACTATACAAAGTTCAAGTGTATTGCCAGACGAGCTCCCCGGTGACGATTTCCGCCCAGGAGCTACCCCTAGTCCTAACCCTCATCTCCCTATTGGACGGATTTACACTTTTCGCCCTAGGGTCCACCAGGAGAGCAAACCACCCAGTACTGACGGGTACACAAGGTGAGCTTTCAACATGCAACATCCGAGCAGTCACGATCAAGCGGATGGAAGTGACCGATCTAGCCGGCCGGATGCCGGATCGGATCATGACTCGGATGGACGGAGTACCCCCTCCGATAGTCAGTCGTCTGGGACCCCCGTGGGTGTTCGCGTCTCAGGAAGATTTTCTGAGAGCGACTACACCACATCGTGAGAACTCATGAAGGAACGGGGGTGAATTGTACCACAACTTGTACTGACGTCGAGGTGATACAATGCTACTTTATGTTATTAGAGCGAATAAAAATAACAAGCTTATGTGTCTGCTTGTGTTGAAATGCAGGTTTCAGCAACCCAGACAGATGGGACAAAGAAGCATTTGTGAATTGGACAGAGAGGGCAAGTGCTGTACTGCGAATATCGCATTTGCAGCGTACATTAACGCATCGTGATATGGCAATGGCTGGAAGTCACCCGCAACTTTAGCGTTGGATAAGTAGGTTGCTTAGTATTTTGGGTAACGGCGAACTAGTTGTTAATTAAGTCACTTTCTGTATTGTGTTTCTATCTGCTTAGATCTGGGGCCTTGTGGGAGCTGAAGATAGCAAAAGTGGTGAAACTACGTTGGCTTGGATCCGAAAAACGGAATTCCATCCTGTACCGCATATTACTGTTGTAGAACCAGCCACAAATATGCGGGAAGTGTCGCACTTAAACAGACCGCTAGTTTAAACGGTGATATTAATTGTAGCCGCCCCCCCTTGACCTGGACAAATCACCAATTGCAGTCTGCAAAGTGGAAGCTGAAGCAAAAGCTGGTGTCAGCGCGAGATTTTTACGTATGTGGTTTATTTCATATTGTTTCAAATATCGCATTATTTCTCTGACTAACGCTGCTGTTTGTAGATAATTTCATCGACGGTTTATGCTGTTTATCTTCTTGGTATAGTGTAGGACCCAATTTGGGCCGTCTTATCGTTGACGCTCCCACAAGCACTGAACCCGTGCTTGAAATTGAATTGCGTCACCGGTGCAGAAGACTCGTCTACACGTGTTTAATTCGACGGGCAAGTTAATCTAAAATATGTTTTAATAGGGAAATTGCGTAACGTTGAGCCAAGTGATACACCAATGAATATACTATTCTTTGGATATGAAGTATTTCTTGTCATAAGGGTGGTGTTCAAAAACACCAGGTAAAATATGCTGCCTTGGCTCCGCAATGATCAAGGCTACAGAGAGGATGGTTTAGATTTAAGGTGATGTGAGCTTCGTCACAGCCTTCGTGCCCTCCAAAACAGCGTGCTTTGCCAACTCAATAATAAAAGACGGAGAGCCGTCTGAATCTCACGGCTGGAAAGCGTCGAGTTATTGTTGTTACGGGAGAGTTTGCTGGCTTCCGAAGCAATGCGCTCGAAAA
>MIQA02012283.1:0-10623 GCA_001887855.2 Sclerospora graminicola | reverse complement strand
CCGAGCGATCGGCAACAGAAATTGTGGCTAACCCGTGGTGAACGATGGGTACCAACGTTCGTTAAAGTATCGGCAGATCAAGCTACATCAGTGTCACGAATATATCCGATCAGTCGCTGATCGTCCACGAAGACATGATCTTGGGAATGTGGCTACCCGAGGGGAAAGTACCTCGACAGATCGGGTATGTCTCAGTGGGATCACGAAGATATATTGAATGGCTTATCAAGCCACCACGGACCTGATCAGTGACGAAGACTTAGCGGATGAAGACACTTTACCTATGGTCGAGAAACCGGAATATTCTACGCCGACCAATTTGCTGATCAGGAGACCGTCGGTCGAAGCGAAAAGGGAAAGCCAGGTCAAAAAAGGTCCACAAGTTTTGAAAATTATCAGACCCGGCTCACCGTAAACAGCAGGTCCAGAGTGCGAAAATGACGGTGAGGAGTTCAGAAACGATCCTGAGGAGAAAAAGGAGGATGAATCTGCCGAAGTCGTTACGTATGAAGGTGAAACCGAAGTAGATCACCAGTTGGATGACTCACAAGGGGCGACTTAAGATAATGCTGATCCGGAGAAGGTAAATCCGGTAGATGAACAAGTGTGTATACACGAAGGTGGTGATCAGTACATTGAAGGTATCAAGAAGCAGATGGCCGTTTTGCTGGAAGTATCCCCAATATGCCAGAAGTCACCATGGAAGGTCTACAGTTCGGTGATCCCGAAGTGAACACTCCCGAGCAGATCGATCAGCTAAAGAAGATCATCTGGAAAAGGCGCCATTTACTGATGGGGAAAGGTAACGCCCTACCCCCAGCCGCATTCGGAGCTGTTTGTGATATAGACGTGGGAAATGCGAAGCCGATCGCTCAGCGTTGTCGTAAAGTTGCACCTCAATACCGGGAAAAGTTATCCGATTTGATCAAGGGTTTGCTGAGTACAAAAATCATCCGACCATCAACATCGCAGTGGGCATCACCGATCGTGATCGTGATAAAGAAGAACGGGGTCGATATTCGATTGTGTATCGACTATAGAATGGTGGATCGCCTCACGAAGTTGATGGTCTATCCGATGCCCCTGATCAATGATTTACTGGAAGATCTGGATAAAGTTTTATGGTTTTGTTCGCTTTATGTGGCTAGTGGTTTCTGGGTGGTTTCAATGACTGATCGTGCTCGAGAGATTTCGGCTTTCGTTACACCTTTCGGACTTTTCGAATGGAATCGGATGCCGTTTGGATGAAAGAACGCCCCACAGATCTATCAGAGATTGATTGATAATGCTCTCTATAGATATTTCCTGATCAGTGCCGATCGAGAAGCCACCGATCTACATGATGGGCTTACGGAGGGCGAGCCCGACCAAGATCAGAGACGATCAGTTTTGGGAAGGCGATCATATATAGACGACATCTCGGTTACGGCAACATCATGGGATATGCTATGTGATAAGGTCGAACGACTCCATGACACTTGCGAAAGCTGGAATTTATCGATCGGCGTAGTCAAGAGCTTCTGGGGTCAACCCAAGGTTGCCTACCTTGGCCATAATGTATCGATTCAGGGCTTGGAAGCAAACCCGAAAGACTTGGGTGCTCTCAGTAACCTCCCTTTTCCCCGATCACTGAAGGCTATGCAGTCTTTTCTCGGATCCCTGAATTATTATAGCCGGTTTATCGAAGACTTCTCGATATATGCCGCTATATTATACGAATTGAAGGAAGTGGATTATCATGGGCTACGAGAACGTGATCGAGTGGGAAAGTCACTAAGTGAGACTGGTCGCGAAACCGAAGTTATCGAATCGAATCTCAAGACTGGATCACTGATCGATCGAACTGTGCCAGGGTCAGAGGGTCATATGGAACGAGCTATGGTAGCTTTCAGTATGCTGAAGGCGAAGATGATTTCGACTCCGATACTGAAGCATTTCGATCCGGAGAAGATTCCCGTGGTGATTCTATACGCCAGTAAATGGGCAATATCGGTCGCACTGGTCCAAGATCACGACGGAGTATATTGCCCAGTGACGTTCACAAGCCGAATATTAAAACCGAACGAAGTCAACTACGGTATTGTGGATAAAGAAGTGCTGGCATTATTACGCATATTGGATGTCTGTTACTCTATGCTGGTGACTAGATCGATCAAGGTATTGTCCAGGCGATCTAGTCTGGTTTGGTTATTGTCCGCGAACGGGTTAGACGGAAGACTGGGGCGATGGGCAGCGCTGTTATCTCAGTGGACCTTGGAGATCATCAAATGCACCAAGGGTGAAGAAGAAATTCTCGGTACGCTAGCAGCCAGTATCACACCCCGATCAGAAGTCGATGAAGCCCTGGTCGAGGTCGCGCCTAGGAAACAACCAAGAGAATCAATCATTATACCCCCACCGATGGTCGGCTCGGAGGAGAATCTGATCGTTGTAAGTTTCGACGGATCAGCGAGCGTGAAGAAAGGCGTAGGGGCGTATAGCGCGTTGTTGTGGAAATTGCCGGAATGGACTGTCATATCTGCTGGTTCAGACTATACCCCGGGCATCACAGTCAATGAAGCCGAATACCGTGGTCTGCTGCTAGGTTTGGATCTCCTGCAAGAGCAAAAGATTGGAAGAGTAATCATATGTGAAGATTCAAATCTGGTGATTTGGCAGATCACTGGGGAAATCGACTGCAAGGCTCCGCGTTTGAAGTTGTTGAATGATCGTGTTATGAAAGCTCTACGTGGATGGCCAAGTCATGACCTCTTACATGTGAAACGCGATTGGAACCGGAGTGCAGATCATCTAGCCACGATGGCCATGCGTGATCAGACTGGATCAATAGTTACCGATAAAGCATTGCTGGAGGAATTGGTCGAGATGAAATTATCTGCCCGAGCTGATTCATGCGGAAGATAAACAGGAAGCAGCGCAGGTCACGATCATGACGAGATCGCGACCCAGGTCAACACGTAACAGGCCACTTTCTCGAGAATGCCTAACAGAAGAAATAGTACAGGAAATGCGGATTGAAAGAATTCTCAAGGCACAAGACGAAGAAAAATGGATCGTTGATTTGAAGGCTTTTCTGAATGGAGATTTGGAGAAATTGAGCCAGAGTGAAGCAAAAGATTGTGTTAAGATCGCGTCCAGCTATGAGATTGACGAAAACGATTTGTTCTTTTACTATGCCCAAGCTGAACAGGCCGACGCAGATCTGGACCGATCAGCGAGACTTGTGATTCCAGAGACCTTACAAGCAGATATCTTTCATCATTGTCACGTCAGTTTAGAGGGTGGTCACCAGGGTGTGGGTCGGACATACCACAGGATTCGCAAACATTTTCACTGGAGAGGTTTATATCGAAGTGTCCAAAAGTTTGTCGGAGCATGTACAGATTGCGAAACCGGGAAGGTTATGCCGAACATTCGGGGTAGATCACCTGGAAACATCCAAGCGGCTTACCCTTTCCAAGTGATAGCGATGGATCACATACCGTCCTTGCCGAAATCGCTGAAAGGCAATACAGAACTGCTGATTTGGACTGATCTGTTCACGGGATTGGTGATCGCGAAAGCGGGATCTACCCGAACAGCCCAACAAGTCGCCTGCAGTTATGAGGAATGTGTCTTTAGGCGGTTTGGAGCAAGTGAGGTGATCAGGCACGATCGGGAACCAGGTTTCATGGCTGAAGTTTTTCTATCATTTAATCAGATGCTTGGTCAGAAACAAAGCGCAACCATGGCCTACCGTCCGCAGGCGAACGGCAAGGCCGAGCGCATGGTGCAGACGCTAACCAGAGCTATTAAGGTGTATGTCGCGGATTCCGCTCAACAAGATTGGGATGAGTATGCAGAGAGACTGGTGTTTGCGTTGAATTCTTCTTTCGATCGGATCAGGGGAGATACTCCGTTTTACTTGGCGTATGGTTGGGACCCCCGATCTACCATCGAGTCGGTGATTCCCGTCGGATGTACCCGAGGTCGAGATCGCGAAGCTCGTCGATGGCGTATGGGACTCCAGCGCCATTATCAGCATGCGCGGGAACAAGTGAATGAACGACTGCGGAGGGCGATCCAAGAGAGAGCTGATCGGAATAATGATCAAGCTGATTCGCATAATATCGAACCGGGATCAAGGGTCTGGCTTTACTTGGATCGCGTGAAAGAAGGATACGCCAGGAAGTTAGCGCATTTGTGGCATGGACCATTCCGTATATCCGAATTGATCGGCGATCATGCCGCCCGGTTGATCACTGCTGGTACCGATTATGGAATTTTCCCGATCGTCCACTTGTCGAAGCTGAAGCTGGTCCGGGAATACCCCGATCGACCAAAAACCAGGTTGTCATCCGATGATCAGCCAAGGTTTGACTTCGACGAAGCTCTCTTGCCCGAAGACAGTTGGTAAAGAACGTTGGATCAAAATGAATTTGAAGTGGAAAATATTTTGGATACCCGATCGGGCAAGAGGACCCGATTTGGTCGAACCCATCGTGATTACTTGGTTCAGTGGAAAGGTTACGACGATCCAGCGTGGGTAGATGAACGGGATCTGAACTGTGGAGCTTTACTAAGGGAGTTTAAACGTGATCGGGTGAGACGAAACCGATTTGGAGTTATGCAAACTCACAAATAAGGAAACCAAGAGTCTGGGTTGGCATATTATGATGGATCAGCCAATGGTAATGGTCAAACAAGTTGAGATCAAGTTGATTGAGCTGGTTCAACGGACATGCAAATACATATAATTCACGAAACCTACATTCGCGTGCACGTGAACGATCGACATCCAATATGAAGATAGTGCTGGAACCTGGACATGAAGTGTGGATATGGAACATGAAAGTTATCAGAAAGCTGTCGTGATATATTTATGATTAAAAGAGAATGAAACGGAAATTGGTTATCAAGATAACTACGGGCCATACTTCGCACGCAGACGGGAGATCTTGAGCGCCGGATGATCCATGGGGCTTGATCGGTATTGGTTCCGCCAGGGCTCTTGACGATCGGCAAAGTCCAATGCATCGCGCAACGTGCCGATCGGAGTCGGGTGCCCATGACCAGGATACCATTCCCCGCCGTCGGCCTTGATGCTTCGCATTTCCGCCCGGCGAACAGACAGATGCAGCACGGCAGGAAACAAGAAAACGTTCAAGTCGCATTCACGGCGCTGGACCCCATCGACCACATAGACGCAGATCACGGCCCAAGCAGCTCCGGCTTTGGTACGTCGGCGCTTGCGAGCATGATGGTAGTGCTCAAGCCACGCGTCCTTACGCATCTTCGCTGTGATTGGGAAATGGTGAGTTGCCTCCCATATCGCCTGAACATGTTCCTGATAATACAAGGCCAGGTGTCCCTGCAGATAAACAAACCAGGGGCGATCAGGAAAGTCCAACCCGGACATAGGCGTCATGAGAACATCCCAAGGCTCTGAATCGATCGAAAGCTTGATGGCCCCAGGTGTCCGCACATCAGAATGCCATTGCGAGTCCTTGGGCGCCGGCAACCTGATCGGGAAGATCCACCCTGGCGGACGGGACTAACAGCGAGGGACGAGTTTGTGTCTTACCGAGAGAACCAGAGGCGTTAAATCCCATACCTGATCGGCACTCCAGGGTCGTCGGGTCGCCATATGGACTTCCGACGGTTTGCCCTGCATAACGACGTATAGATCCATGAACCTCTCCTTTGGATCATAACTATAGTCGTCTTGCTCGATCGCCGATTTGTCCGCTGGAATGAAGACGCCAGTGATGTTGGGCAGTCGGGTGGTCAGCGTCGTACCGGCGGCCGGAGGAGCGCTAGAAGCAGCCGGGTCCGGTCGCTTATCTTCCAGATCGTCCTCGTCATCGCCGTCGGAGTCAAGCAAAGCGACGGCCCGGGTCAGCGAAGTTCATCCCGACGAGGACGCCGACAATCAGTGCTGCGTGATCTGGCCAATGCAGTTAGCGTCCTTTCGTCCAAATCTGTTGACGCGTCGTCAGAGTCAGCAATGAGACGGGAGCGCTTAGCAGGAGCCATCTTCTTCTTTGATAAGCTCTCCCGTTAACGCTTCGCCGAACTCAAGATCGACGAGACCGGTCTCGAGGATAGCGGCAAACGGGATGGAGTGGACGCAGAAGTCGTTGTCCTGCCGATCACGGGCTGATTAGCATCATGAATCGGCAAGGAAGCGACGGAGAAGGTGGGCGACGACGGGGTAGATCCAAGAGGCTTATACGACGATGTACCAGCCGGAACAAGAGAGCTGATCAGCTCAGGGAATTCCTGCAAAGCCATCCGAAGCGACCCCGAATCGGCGTTCGGGTCGGTCCACCTGTCCATGGTCTGGTGTGCGATCTTCCTCAAGTCGCCATGACGTTGGGTCCAGGCGCGCTCATCGAGCTCTAGGGTTTCAAGCTTAACCCGAGCAAGATTAAGCTCACGCCAGCGATCTTCAGCTTCCTTCTGGTTCTCGCTCAGCCTTTTTTGAATGTTGGCGCGGCCGATGCGCGAATCAGAAATCTGTTTCACCAAGAGCTGAACGTGTTCATCCGTGTGGTGCATCCCGACTTCCAGGCGTTCCACTTCCTCGGCGGTACGGATTTTGTTCCGAAGTAGCTGATCATGGTCGCGACGGTGGTCGTCGAGCTGTTGCAAATGACCCACCATCTCGACCATCGAACATTTCATCGTCTCGATGCGCTCGTCTGGAAGCAAAGATAGAAGAAGTTATATACAGATTGCAGAAGAACAGACGGACTGGACATACCTTGACAGTAACGGACAGCGAGCGAACCATCGATTGCAGGGAAGCGACACAGTATCCGAAGGCGTGGCGGAGACGCGCAGGGCAGCGAGATCAGCAGACAACTGATCTCGCTTAACTGTTAAATTTTTAGCGCGGTTCGTCATGTCCAGCAGATCTTGATCAAGTTTGGCGCGGTCCAATCGTAGAGTCGACAGTTGGTTTGCCAGGTTGGCAGAATCACGCTCCAGAGTATCGATGACGACCCGGCGATCAAACAACTCGGCATTAAGCGTCCGGTTAGCATCGTACAGGGAAACTAACTCAGGAATTGCGCTCCGGAGCCCCAACCGCAATCGGCTAGTTTCTATGGACCCCAGCGTGAGCGGGCCTGATCCCTCCACCAGACGAGCCAGTTGCTCCAAGTAATTGATGAGGCGACTCGGAGAAGGCCGAGCACGGAAACTCAAAGGCGAACGATAGGAGGTCAGGGTCGTCGTGGGGGAGATGAAGCTGGTCGTGATCGTGGCCGCGGTCACGATCAGGGAAGTCGCAGGACCGGTTGAACTTGGCCCTGGAGATGAGACGTTGGTCGGAGAGGCAGCCGAGGAGGCAGGAAAGGAAAGAGGAGGTCGTCTTGAATCAGACATGGGTGGTCGCTAAGTGGAAGATTCGGAAATGGATGAGTCGAACTGCAGTCGTTGCGCGGCTGCAGTTTGGCTCAGGCGCGGCTGTGGTAAAGCGGTCTGAAAAATGTTGAGAATAAGGTGGACCACACATGACCGTTGATTGGTGACGATGGGAACACCCATCAAGATGAGACAGTTGATGGGTGGGACAGGCTGATCGCGTATACGACGAAAAGGTGGTGGACAACGGGCTTTTGTAATGTGAAGGGATAAGCCAAGTACCGTTCTTACGCCCGGTCCCGTATATTAATGGAACGGCAATAATCACGATCCGATCAGGATATTGCATATTAAGTGGAGTTCACGTGGGCGTATAGGACGAGATCAACTGAGACAAACGGGAGATACAGCAGCAATGACGAAGTGACATATATGGAACAGTTATCGGGATGAGTTGCGAACAGTACAGATGTTGAAGTTGGATGTGATATGAAGTTCCGGCCCGATCGGCTGAGCAACCTAGCTCTGCCCCAGAATACCAGGTACAGAATAGAACGGGGTATGTGGAGTGGCGAGCCGTGCGAGTATTACCAACTTAAGGCAAGCGATGAGAGTTGATGGATCTATCCAGAATTGATGCAAGAAGGTCCGATCAGGCCTGACTCCACGGGAAATGCTGAGTCGGTGCGATCTTCGTACCCCAATAGGTGATGAAGGTCGAGAACATGGTCGAGTGAGCAGGCAAAGTCGATGTGAAGGTAATCTGGAGGTGTTTCGGGGTGATCTGGGGCTGATCGCTCTGATCACTGCCCGATCACTCGGCCGATCGCTGTGCTGATCATGATCGGAGCCGATCGGCTCCAAACCGGCTTCCAGGTGTGAAGATAGATTGAGTTTGCAGTTAAGCCGGGTTGGATATGGGGTGAACAGTGTCTGAGAGGCAGATCTCGAGCGGGTCCCAAGCAGTTTATCGGGAGATCAGGATGGTTGAAGATCGCCATAGGGTTTGACCATAATCGGGTCATAAGTGGTACGGATCAGTTTGAAGGTGCAACAAAGATGGGTAAGGTGGTATCACGCAACCGTGCGACGAAGCGAACAGGATCGAAGTATGACGGAGGCACATGAGTTGGTGTAGGGTACAGCAGGTATAGGTCATTGCATATATAATAACAGGTTTTGATTTACCCCCTAAGCAAAGAGTCGCTCCGCCGCGTGTCGCGGTCATTGGGAGCACAGGGTTAACTAGTCCCCTTCTTGCTCAACTTAATTCCCGGTTAAGACTCGCTTAGACGGATTTTGGCTTACCGGAAGGCCCCCGACGGGTTTGTTTAGGTGATCAAATCTCACCTCCCACGCGCACGTGTTTGGAACACGTTTTTAATATTGGAAAGGTTTTGTGGAGATAACGTTTGTGGATTACTGTGGAAGATCGTGGTTTGATCGCGTTTTCTTGGTTTCTTGTTGTCTCTCACTCTCATTGGCTGGCCTGATGGGACGAAGTTTCCCGATCAGTGCCTAGATACTGAAGTTAAGTATCGACCCTAACCCGTTCTCCGGTGAAGATTTCCACCCGAGGACACCACCGTCTCGAGAAGGTCATCCCCTCCGACCTGATCAAGATCATCGTTTTTGTCACTGAGTCCACCTGAGTGAGTGTAACCACCCACGATCAACGGGTACACAAGGTGAGATGAAGCTAAATATGGATCCTATCCCACATAACAACCGGTCGGATGACCGGGAAGATCAGATCAGTTACCATAATGGTGATTCATCCGATTCTGATCGCGATCAGGATCAACGGAGTACCCCCTCCGATAGTTGGTCGTCCAGACCAGAGGGTATCCAGATTCCACCCAAGACTTCCGTCATGGATTTGGAAATCGGCTCTACCACAGTATGATCGGGCGAAAGACCGAATATAAATGGAAATGGACTTCGAACACTCTGTCGGAACTGGCAGAGGTTGGAGGGGAGCCTGCGCAGAGTGCGCAGGCTTGACGCGCTGGCAAATCTCGCAAGCGCGTACGTACTTGCGTACCCATTTATACTGGTTACGCCAGTAGAAATCGCGTGCGAGGGAAGCATACGTCTTCTCTCGACCTTGATGCCCCAAAATCGGTGCATCATGATACTCAAACAGTATCTGGAGTTTGAGATCATCGTCGTTTGAAACGACGATGCGGCTAACATCTTTTTGGTCTGTGCTGTAAAGCAACAGACCATCGTGCGAATCGATAACGATGCACGCAAGCGCGAAGGAACTCTGGAAGTTCCTCGCGCTTCCGATCAGATTTATTACTTAAGTTATCAATTAGCAGACGGGTTCCTCGCGCTTCCGATCAGATTTATTACTTAAGTTATCAATTAGCAGACGGGTTCCTCGTCCGTTTTGTACGCTTGTCGTACCTGTCGTACGAGTGACGACGACAGAGCAGTGCAACGTATTGCGTTTGCACTGATTGCCTCCGTTACAGACGGTTCGTCTCGTAATCGGGCGTCGTAATAGCGCGTCTGCTATCACGATGAACATTCCGGGTTTGTATTTCAACGTAGAGTTGTAATCAGCAAAGAATGACAGCCACCGTGACATTCTTTGAGAAATGTGTGGTGAATTCACGGCCGTGCGTAACGACGCATGGTCCGTGTAAACCACAAACGGTCTATCTCCTAAGAAATAGATCCGAAACTTTTCAAGTGCATATTTCATGGCAAGGACTTCCTTGTCATGTACTGGATAGTTGCGCTCGGCTGGGCGCAACTGACGAGATTGAAAGAAGATTACGCGATCCCGGTCATCCTGATCGCGTTGCATCAAGGCACAGCCGATTGCGATATCGCTCGCGTCGCAAACGATGTGAAACGGTCGCTCGTTATCGGCTATAGCCAAGACAGGCGCTTCAGGCAACCTCCGCTTGACTGCATCAAAGGCGTCTTGACACTGGGATCCCAGTGCCATTCGACATATTTATTCAGTAACTGAGAAAGATGTCGAATAAGACCGGCATAATTGCACGAATACTTGTGCAAGTATGTCGCCAACCCAAGGAACTTTCGAAGTTCCTTGACATTGTTTGGCGTAGGCCATTCAACAATCACCCTGATCTTCTCCGGATCAGGGCGCACCCCGTTCTTGCCAACAAAGCAGCCAAGAACGGGTATCTCAGGTGCACCAAAGGTGCGTTTCTTTAAATTCGAATAGAGCTTGTGCTTACGCACAAGCTCTAACACATGACGTAGATGTTCTTTGTGAACATCTACATCAGTCTT
>MIQA02012282.1:0-10593 GCA_001887855.2 Sclerospora graminicola | reverse complement strand
TTGGCTCTGGATGTCAAAATTGTCGTCAGAAAGTCGAGAATCTTAGTGGTCTGAAGGTCTGTTGCTTTAACAACTCAAACGACTGGCGGACTGTCAACTCAATGAGTATATTGTTCCGTTGCTTCAGCATTGTGCTCAATGCAATGTAGCTTTATTCTGCAATCGCGAGTGCCAAATTAAGGCATGGCCTACGCATAAAAGCGAGTGTGGTGTCATTGCGACGTTCTTCCAACTGCACAAAATCAACGATTCCGATGCCAAGTACGTCGACAGTCCACACAAAATCGTAACACTTGCAGCTGGTGACGTGGCATTTGCTTATCTGTTTGCAGGCTCTCTTCACTGCTTTCTACGTTGACATTTTCCTCTCATTCGAAGACAATTAATGGACCGAAGTTGACAGGTATTGCGAGCTCCATTGGCATATATGGACCCCAAGTTCCAGGATGGTTTTGTACGATAGACTTTGAACAGGTGCGTTAGGTTCGGCTCTTGTTAGCGGAAACTTATTCTAAAGACTTGATAACATTGGGGTGTACAGGCATCAAAAGAGCAACAAAAGGTTTTGTATCAAGCAGTGCTTGAACTCTATGGACTACTAAAAGATGATGAGTGCTGGTAAAGAAGAAACACGCCCGCCCTAAAACAAGCGTCGAAAACCAATTAATAAATTTGGTATTCATTTAGGACTCGCGACAAGGAAAGCTTTCCGCGTTCAAGTTACACGCTCATAGAGGTTTGAGACCAATTAATACTAGTACTATATTAGGTGGAATACTAACTCAATTTCTATACTCTATATCGTAGTCCTTACCCCACATTTACCCTGCGGCAAAACAATTGGGACAGCATTTTGTCCTGAATAATGGCCATCTCTTCCTCTTCTCGGCTTGGCTGCAACACCCGGAGCCGCCTGCCACGCAGACGATGCCGCTTGAGGATCGCAGTTTCTTTGGCATTCTAGATTCCCTTTTGCAGATCAGGTACGAGCACTTTTTCATTAAGTTTCTTATTTTCTTTATGTGCAAACAATTTGTTTTTATAGGACCCTCCGAGAAGGCGTGGATGCTTTCATGGACACCAAATCTAATTCCTAACTCGCATTCATTTCAAATCAAAAATTACTTGCATTCGTCCAATCGCGACAGTGCTCATCACGACAACACCTTTGCGACGTGATAGAGCGTCTCTAGCATCTCTTGGATATCTCCATCCAACTCATAGCATTCCAGCGCCGCGACCACCTTTTCATTGTCGCTTAGAATCAAGTCCTTGAGCCGCGTCTTCTCCTCGGCCGTGATGAGTTTGTCAGCTGCAATTCGACTAGCTGCCTTCAGTGCCAATGCGTAGCGAGCGCGTTGAGACAGCGAATGTTTCTTTTGGACTCCATCGTCCCCCAACTCTCCTTCTTAAAAACATAAATCAGTCATCACTTGAACTTCTTATTATCAGACAGTACGTCTTACCGTCAAGAATGCCATTCTCTTCCAGCTCCGTCACCGAAGGTCTGCCCCGTAATTGGCGTGAGATCTGGTCCACTTTCAACTGACGCTCGAGTTGGTGCTTGGGGCCTTGTAACACGGGTGCTACCGTCCCAGTCTGGCCTGCCGCAGCAGTTCTAGTTAGCAACATCCATTGAGTGCAATCTCTATATGTTTTGTTACCTTCTATGATATTGTGCGACACAAGCTCATCTTTCTCCGGTCGAGCCTCTAGCAAATGGGATACCTGATTCTGCACCAAGTTCCGCTCAAGTTTCTTCGCTGTAGCCGTAAGACTCGGTGCCAGTTCGGCGCTGGTTTCCAAGACGCCTGTCGTGCGCAGCTCTCCGATCGAAGGCCGGTTCGTCAAATGCTGGTGTACTTTGTCCGATTTCAGCTGACGCTCTAGTTTATCTTGAGTAGCCTGGAGACTCGGCGCTACGGTGTCATTACAATGTACAATCGAGTGATCGCGCAATTCTTGCACGTTCGGCCGATTTTCCAATCGATGCGCAAGCTCGTCAGCGCTCAATCTGCGTTTTAATTCCATCTGTACACCTACCAACGTAGACGCTACTGTAGGAGATGCCACTGGCAACACATTGCGCTGTTCGAGGTCCTCCGGATCAGGTCGTGCTTCGAGCAAATGATCAATCTTCTCACTAACCCGACGTCGCTCTTCCTTGGTTATCGATTGTTCTTCTGTACTTTGCGTCATTTGATCCGAGACACCGTCTACCGGCTTCTCAGTTAAGGGCGTAGATGTCTTGATCTTACTCTTGGACTTCTTGGCCATTTCTACGTCGCTTGGAATCTTATTTATTACTGTAAGTTTAGAAATGGGCTGGAAATTAATCAGAAAAGTCTACCAATCAATGACGACTTTCGGCCTACATACTTCAACTGTCTATACAAACTTGTACGCACACTCGATGAGCTGCTGCACTGTAATGTGACTTTCTCCCGAGCGATTGAGCTCTTCCTTGGCCATCTCTGTCACCAAGAGCAGCTTCTTGATCGAGATTGGACGGTCCGACAGTAGCGTCAGTACCTGATCCATCTGGGCTTGTACGATAGGCAGCCCCGTGTGCGTCAGCACGACCTCAAGCTCGTCCTTCTGTGTGAGCTGCGGCACTTCAAGATTGAGATCAAAGACGTCACTCAGCTCCACGCCCTGCAAGGCGACCACGTTCGACGTGATGCCAATCACCACAAGCTTCCGTCCAGCTACAGGTACAGGGTTACGGACAAGTACCATCAGTGCCTGTAGCACCAGGTTAGAGAAACGAGGGCCCATCCCTGTGAAGTACAAAATGAAAGGGTAAGCTTAAGTGACAAACATTTTCGATCCAAACATAACTTACCAACATAGTCAATAAGACGCTCAATGTCGTCGAGAATGATGATACTGAGGGGAGAACGGTAGGCCTCCTCAAATACATTGTAGATATACGAGCATTTGCCACTCTCAGCGCGTGAGATGAGCTCAGACGCTTTGACCATGCGCACCAATGGGAACTCACTTGCTACCGCACAATACGTTGCCAAGGCAGTTTTGCCAGCGCCTCGTTCGCCATGCAGTAGCACGGACATCAGTGGCGTTTTGTCGTTCGACCGGACTTGATCGATCACACGAGTCAGGCCCTCCCGTACGTCCGCAAACGAATCACCGTACGGAATCAGTCCGTTCTTGTAATAAAGCGCCAGCTGATCGCTCGGGGCACCAAATTTCGGCTTCACTTCTTCCAGAGCCAAGGCAAAATCTTCCATTGAAATTTCAGGATTGTAGTTGGCGATCGCGTGCATCGTCCGACCGTCCGTGCCACGGGAAAGAGCATGCGCTGTGGCCGCACGCACTAATCCTTCAATTTCCGCTCCTGAAAAGTTCTTGGTGCGTTGGACAAGGTTTTTATACTCCGGGTCATCACTCACGAACTTGGTCGGGTCCAGGCAATTGTCGAGATCGGCAATCACCTTTGGATGCAACGCGCCTTTCTCGCGAGCGCGATCCGTGTGAATCTTGAGAATCTGCGCTCGACCTTTTTCATCAGGCAAGTTGATCTCGATCTGGACCTCGAGACGCCCAGGACGCATCAGCGCCTCATCCAGCATATCCTAGTCACAGTATAAGCCACAATCACTATCGATACCAGCATGCATTCTCTGCCACGCATATTCGTACCTTTCGGTTCGTCATACCGATCACCAATACATTATTCAAGCTATCCACACCATCAATCTGGGTCAGTAGCTGATTCACCACGCTGTCGCCAACACCCGTACTATCGCGACTCGAGCCACGCTGCTTGCAAATGGCGTCAATTTCATCAAAGATGATGATATGCACATCGCTCTCGTCACCCAGCTCTTCTTGATCCTTCCGCGCATCAGCAAACAGTTCGCGGATCTTGCGCTCCGACTCTCCGACAAACTTGTCCAAAATCTCCGGTCCATTCACGACTTTCGGCTCCTTGGCAGTCAATGCCTGCGAAATCTTTCGTGCGATCAGCGTTTTACCACACCCGGGGGGGCCAAATAGTAACATTCCGCGCACGTGCTGAATCCCAAGCTTCTGAATGACATCTGTTGGGAATAAGCGGGAGGCAAAAGCACGACGGAAAATGTCATTAAACTCCTTGTCCAGACCGCCGATGCCGAGCTTGGTGAAGTCAAAGTCTGGCTTGAACACCGTACGCGTTGTCCCACTGGACTGGTTGGTGAGACGAACGGGCGCATCTTTTCCCTTGGTGAAAATGACAATGGCACCGTGGAGATAAACACCCAGGCGTGAATTAAAAGATCCAGGGCTACAATCATCTCCGTCCACAGTATCGACATTAACGCACTGGAGACGAAGCGGGAGCCCGTCGCACCGCACGGCCATGAGCTGCCCTACAGCAAAGACCTGATGCGTATACTCTGCCTCAAAAATGTCTTTGAGCAGGTTACAGTCAATTACCCGCAATTCATTCCCCTGTGCTCGTGTAAGCACCTGTTGGATCTCAAATGTGACGGTGCTGAGCACGCCCTTGGAAGCGCCAGAAGGCGCGTAGACGGAGATCTCGCAGGCCTCATTCATCGGTAACCCTACACACATACGTTGCATCGTCCCGACAGCAATAGTTCCTGCTTCCACTTCCTTGTGCGGTTTAGCAGCCATGACAAACTTGCGGTTAAGCCAAACATTAAGGCCATGAGCACGTAACTCTTCCTTCGCGACGAGACCTTTGGGTACCTGCTTCACCAGCGACATAAAGTCTTCCAAGTGCAGGTACACGCAGTTGGTAAAGGCATAGGAATTACCAGGAAGTCCCACTACAGCCGCCTCGAACCCCATCCTGTCTGTCTACTTAATTTAGCTACGTGGCTTATTGCTCTTTACCGTCTTTTCATGATTCATCCAATCACAAGCATCCACAACAACAAAAAAGATGTCATAGGTACACAATTATAGGCTATTAGGTCTCTACGGTAAGTCCTTTGCTGCGCAAAAACGCATTCTGGTTGGGTGCCCGACCCAAAAAGTCGTTGAGCATGTCGCTCGCATTTACCGAGCCACCGCGCGCTAGAATGAGCTCCCGATACGCTAATCCCGTCTTGGGATTCATCAGTCCTTCCTTCTTGAACCGAGACACAAACATGTCCATGGAGAAGACTTCGCTCCACATGTAGCCATAATATTGGGCATCGTAGCCACCGGCCAAGTGTCCAAACGACGCAGCAAAGTTTGTCTCGGGCGTCATCTCAATCAGCATGATCTCACTCTGCAGCTGTTGAAGGAGCTGCGCCGTGTTCGACTGTGGTTTCGAGTGAATGGTCTGATCAAAGATCGCAAATAGCAACTGACGTTTATTTAACAGTCCCGTGATGGCATTTCGTGTCGAGATCAAGTGGGTGATGAGATCGTCCGACAGTTTCTACACACAGCAAGTCAGCAGGAATGATGGTCATCTACATAAATATACGTAGACGTACCGCTCCGGTCTCGTAGTGCGACGACAATCGCTGAAGCGGTTCCTTCTCCCAGCACCAGTTCTCTAGCATTTGACTCGGAGCTTCCACAAAGTCACACTCGACAGACGTGCCGGCAAAGCGCGGAATCTTCACTTCCGAGCACAAACAGTGCATCACATGCCCGAACTCGTGGAAATACGTCACGACCTCTTGATGTCCGAGGAGCGATGGCTTGGACTTGGTCGGGGCATTGAAGTTCGCGACCATGGCAGCGGCGGGATACTACAGAGGGGAACATTGTGTAAGGGATACAACGAGTGGTTCGATACCATTTATAGAACGTACCTTTCGGACTCCTGACGAGTTGACACAGCTGTGTTGTAGCGTAAAGCAGGCGGCATGGCCATACTTGCCAGCGCGGGGGAATAAGTCGAGGTAAAAGTGGCCAACGAGGTTGCCAGTCTTCTCTGGCCGAGCGTCATAGACTGCAAACATGCGAATGTCCTTGTGCCACACATGCGGCTGCGAGATCTCGACGAATTTTAAGCTCAAAAGCTCCTGATACATGGCCAGCATTTCCGTCGTCACGTGCGATAGTGGGAAAAAGTCGCGAAGCTTTTCTGAGTCAATTGAGCAGTTCTTTTTGAGATACTGGTCCATGTAGAAGCGAAAGTCCCACATATTAATCTTGCCATCAAACTTCCATCCATTGCGTTCACAATCCGCCTCTTTTAGCTTGAGCAAGTCATCCAGATCCTTTTTGGCAAGCGGCACTAACTTGTTGTCCAAATCGTTCAAGAATTTCTTGACATTCGCTGGAGTTTCTGCCATCCTACATGGTCATGTCATTAGCACATCAAATCCTGGAAAATAGCATTGAATTGATGTTGTACCTTTGCTCTAGGATATAAGCCGCGTGATTTTCGTATCCCAACGTCACGGCCACATTATGTCGGATCTCCAGCATCTCTTCTAGGATAGCGACGTTTGACGAGATACAGCGACGATTGAAAGCATATTCGACTGCTTTTCGAGTCGACTCGACGGTGCACGTGCTGAGGATCGGGAAGACTGTCGGGTAAGACAGAGCAATCTAATCAATTAACAGTAGCGTCAGAATGGACAATCTCAGAACGATATCGAGCAGACTGATACCTTGTACAAGTCATCAGTATCTTTCTCAAGCGCAGCAATGAAGTCGTCACTCATGCCTTTGAGATCATCAAGCGAAAACTTGACTTCTGTCACTTCCTCGGAGAGATTCTGCTGGAAATTAATGCCAAGCTTTGACAGCTTCTGCTTCCAATTGCGCACTTGTTCCTGTTTCTCATCCGGTAGCTGCAGTCCGTTGCGCTCAAAGTCTTGTACCAAACGGCGCACGTAGCGCTTCGTCACTGTGTCCAGTTCCTACAAGATTCGTAGCCTTGATTTTCAGAACTGAAACCAACCAGATAGATAGATCTCTTTTCTTACCTGATACGCAGCGCTCTTGTAAAGAGTATGGATCCGCTTGTACACGTCTGCACGCATGCTACGCTGCACTGAAAAGTTCTCAATCATTTCGTCCGCCTTCGTGCACGCGTCGCGCGTCTCCTTGTCCACTGCCACTTGCGCTAGGAACGTCACGTTGCTCACGCGACTGTTCATTTCGTGTTCCAAGTCCACGATCTTCTGTGCGGTATTCTCAAACGTAACAGCGGAGGGATCGAGCGCCGCAATCTCGTCGTCGACGCGCTTCATCTGCGCCAGAATCCGCTCCGTCTCCGTCTGGATTTCGTCCCCACTCAAGTCAAAGCGCAGTTCCGTCAGCTGCTTCCGTAACAGACGCTTATGCTCTTGTTGCTTATTTCGCGCCCACATCGCGACACCTGCTAGCGCCGTAACACATGCGGCCACAGCGAGCGCGTTCTTTTGCTTGTCGGTCACCATGATTTGCGCAAAAAATAGCCACTAGGTGCACACCCCCTTTTTGATACGTGCACACCCCATGTACCATAATGTAGGTACAACAATCCGTAAAAGAAGAGCAGCTTTGTAGAGCTTTATTCAAGGCGTGGGTCCCCTTCCGCTAATATCTACGATTTTGAAGACGCTCTTGCTAAATTAGAAAGAGATAAGAGCAAATAATGCCGGTCAAGAAAACTTAGCTGATGCATAACCACTTGTTATATAAGTCTTTGATGAATGGCAATAAAATTGTACCAATATAGCCTCTAGAGCTGCGAATAGCCTGTATTGTGTGTTGGTCAAAATCTGACTCGGCGTTACAGAATTAGGTTTTCCGTCCGTATTCGGAACACTCTTTTTTCTATTTCAATTAAGATATCCAGATCGCCCGAACTATGACTTCATTTTTACAGTTACGCTGTACCTACTTTTGGTACAGGGGTTGCACGTATCAAAAAGGGTGTGGCTCCCAAAATTGTCTTTTTTAGAGCATCGCCACCGGTAAGTCTTAATCAAGGTTTTAACCTATAAACCTCCCGTTAGACCAGATTTAACAGCCACCGGCAAGTCTTATTTCTGGTCGTTACCGCACGAGGTCTTAAATTTAGTGCTATAGGACTTATTTTAAAACCGTGGTTTTAATCAACCAAGCGGGTTCATTGGCCAAAACAATTCTGGTCAAACATCGAAAAAAAATTCTACTATAAAATCAATGTCCGTGACGCAAGACAAATATCGTCAACATGGCTAGCGCTGCTCGTGATCTGACTTCATGTGAGTACATTAAAATTCATCAATACAATAATGCGCATAAATGATGACTCGTTTCCGTCACTCTCGTTTGTCAATACTAAGCTAAAATAAATTTGTTATTGTCTCGGAAGCGTAAGTTCTTCCAAGATGTTTTCCTTTTCGTAATGTTGATTCTCTCAAATAAAAGCTACGCTGGACACTCAGTTTCTGCAAGAGCGAGATTAGCATATTGCGATCTTAGGCATCACACACAGCGTCCAAACAACAAATTATGCAGCAGCAGCGTCCGAGGCAGCAGGCACTTCACAAGTCTCGACCTTATCAAAAGACACCGACTCATCAAGTTGCTTTTACTTCGCTTGTTGGGTCTCCTCCACTTTTTTAACTTCTACTGCAACTTCCTCGGGAACCACAGCTTCTTCCACATTGGCTTCATCAGCGACATTTTCCTTTTCAGTATCGTTAAAAGCTTCGACGTCGGTCTTAACTTTCTTGGCGACGTGATCATCGTTTGATTCCATATCGTCACGCTCTTGGCGCTTCCTTGAGCCGTCATCAGCCGCAGTCTCAGCGCCTGCATCCTCCTTCTCCGTTGCATCTTCTTCTGTTGTGCCCTTTGGCGTCTCTTCTAACGTCTCGAGCGTATCTGGTGCCACCAGCGTACGGATAAAGGCATTTACCTTGTCAAACTTCGAGCTCGTATAGTCGCCCAGAATTTTTCCGTTTGTAGACACGGAAGTACGGAAAGTTGTCCACTTCCACCTCGTCGCACAGCGAGTTCAGCTCCTCAGCGTTCACTTTGACGAAAGTGGCACTTTCTTCGAGCTCGTCCTGGGTAATAGTGGCTCGTCGGCAGCGTCAAGGGCCGCATTGATACCCGACGAAGCTTTTGCCTAATTACCGCCGGCTTTTCTTACGTACACACAAAATGCGTTAATGTAATTCCCGTTTTTGGAATTACAAGTGTAAACTAAAAATGATTGGCAGATATTTTAAATAAAACTGACGTTAAGCCTTGCCGGTGGAACAAATTCGTTCACACAGGTTTAACGATCAGCCACGGGGTCTTTATCTGAGTTTATTTAAAGTAAACTAAGGAGGACCAAATTACATTTGGTCCTACCAATTTGCCACGCTTCCTCATTGCAAACTTACAGTGTAAGCCGCGTAATAGCAGCCCTGGTACAGAGCATCTCCACCGGTGAGTCTTAACGTCAGGTCGTAATTGAAGAGTTAAAGAAAGTAATTAATGTATTAATTAACTATCGATTAAGTATATACTTCCTCTGTCCAGAAATATAAGGCCGTTTTTTTCTAAAATTCATTTTTAAGCAGGGAGGGGTTATCTGAGGCGAGCTGATTGGACGTTTTGAATTGATAGTCCATGCTGATTGGAGGAGTTTTTGTTTTATTCAAAACGGCTCAGCGGTTTTTGAGATATGGCCTTTAAAGTCGGACACTCCATGGGGTCCGAGCTCTCAAAATGACGCAGACGGATCCGAGACACCGCAAGCACTGCAAAAACTTGGCAGCGGCCTAGAGCAAGAAGGTACTCGCTTATATGTTCTAAAAATGAGTAATATTTCTGCTGTCTAAGGGTGTGACCAAGGATCTTAACTCTAATATTTGACTTTCTCAGCGCTAGATACGTCGTTTATGGGAATGAGCCCACTCCAAGCTGGAGGTAGGTATAATTAACGATTGCGCGAGCGGTCGTCGTGGTCGCAGAGTCCAAAAATTCCGCGTTGATTCGGAATTCGTCGCGCCAGATCTCGCGTCGAACGCCGCTCGCGCAAACCATCACACTTATTTGCCTTTTTAATTGAACCAAAAATCGTACCTTAGCGGAGTATCTTTGAATTTATATATTAAATCGTACTTAAAACCAATTCGGCCTTATATTCCTGGACACGCTTAACTATAGGCGCGGCCCTATATTTCTGGACAGAGGAAGTATATATTAATGGGGGCGTTTATAATCACCCCCAAAACCATAGACTCACCCCCAAATTACAGTAGAACCCATATTAGCTACGAAAAAACGAACAAAATACACAGCCAGATGTTTTAGAGGAAGGATATAAAAGAACCTGTTCCTTGGTTGTGAAACTTCTTGTCGTTTTGCTTATGACCGTTGACTTTAGAGGATCACCTTCTTTTACTTTCGAGTCCTCCATAGGCAAGATTTACATGCCACGTGCTGGAGCTGCAATACTTTAGTGCTCTTTTTTTCGTTGTCCTTACTAAGAGCACGTAAAACCCATACGGCTTGGCTGGTTGGTCATGTGAGGGCACTCTATTGAAGTGGCAGTAGCAATTCTTCTGACTGAACCGCTTCTGCTATTTATTAGAAGTATACATGACAACATGACGCACCTCATAACGCTGAACGGACGTGCTTTAACCTAGCATAGCGAAAACCAGTACATGTATATATCGACGTAACAAGTGAAAAAAG
>MIQA02012275.1:7414-25801 GCA_001887855.2 Sclerospora graminicola | reverse complement strand
GATGGAAGCGACCGATCCAGCCGGCCTCAAGCCGGATCGGATCATGACTCGGATGGACGGAGTACCCCCTCCGGTAGTCAGTCGTCTGGGACCCCCGTGGGTGCTCGCGTCTCAGGAAGATTTTCTGAGAGCGACTACACCACATTAGAACGGACATAGGTATTGTCCCGGGGACATTGTGCACAATGTCTTAGTCCGTCGTCATGCATGCAGATGACTTAGATTTTGTATTGAAACCTACGGTACACGAATAGATCTACTGTGTTATTTTGGCTCCAAATAGCACAGGATGGCGTATTTTCTGGCTTAAAATAGCAATAGCGCAACGACTGGCTAGCAGAAGTGCGCTATCTGCGATAAATTACCGTTTTTTATGAAAAGAATAGCAATAGCACACCGATTGGAGATGCCCTTATATGCTTTGTTCTTTGGTCTCAAGTCAAAGACCAACTAATTGCGAAGTAACTCGATCTAAATCATTTTAACCAATTGAATGTGTCCTACTCCAATTTTCATAGTCTCACATCAAATATACACTTTCACATCAAATATCCACTTTCACATCAAATATCCAATTAGATTCGAGTTCAACCCCTCTTCCGTAATGACAATAACCGGCCATATTGCTGACCTTAGAATAGAATATAGATGGAAAAAAGGTACAGTAGCAGAAGGAAAATTAGCTAGCCCTTATTTTTAAGTACCAGTAATTGATAACTTAGGTCGATTCGCTAGGCTGCTCGTGGTGATAATTATTCTAAGAGTCATCGTGTCGAGACGTGGAGCGACAAGAAACTTGATTGGTTACGTATAATGATTATTGTTACCCAAAGTGCAACTCGCTATACTGAAACTGTGCAAGTGATACAAGTGACGAATAAACTGCCTAACTTTAGGTTACACTTAAAAATAACTTGAATGGATTTGACCCCAATTTTTTTATGTACGTTGAAGGGCTTATTGCGGTGAGATGAAGTCAAAAAAATAATATAATGCTCATCCCATGGCTGGTTTGTGAAGCTGAACGATAAGAATGCAGAAGAGACTAACGTAAAGATGGAAAATCGAGTTCGGTATATTATACTTCCCCCGGTGCCAAATAATTGAAAGTTTCACACTATAAATGATTTATTCCAACCAATAAAAAGAATCCAACGAATCGGATTGGATATAATAAAAACCGATTACATACGCTACAACCTGGTACGAACCGTTTTTTAGAATCGAACAGGAGCCAATCGCCTCTCCTCATTTCCGAATTCTCCCGCCACGACTTCAATTGTCGTCGGATTGGGATCATTCTTTGTAAATGCCGAGTATGAATGATGTAGAACGCTTTATCCATGTCCACGAGCTAGCTGCCAGTACGCTCTGTTGATGCTGTATTGCCGCGCAGCCGTTACCCGAAGTCAACATCGTAGCAAAGCCACTATCGGACGCATTTGAATGCAGTTTACATCATCTAAGTTAGCGGGTGTCATTGGTGGTGACAAGGTCTATCCTACTTCTATAAGACGAATATTCTCTACATACAGCTCGCGCCAACAAACCCCATATCCCGAATGTCATGTTTCTTTGCAAGGCCAATGTAAATACCATGATTAATAATTTATTGTATAATTTTATAATCTTTTCAACCTTGCGAGGTTTGACACTACTTTTAATATTGTATTTCCCCAAAACCATAGACTCACAGTAAGACCCATGATATGTTCGAAAAAGGTACAGTGTGCCAGCCAAAGCACTAGACTTTTGATATCGCTATTACGAGGGAAGCAACGTTGTCTGAACCTGCAACGATTGGAATGTAAAAATATCAGACATGGGTAGCCAAATTATCCGGCCTCCAAAAGTTGAGACCGTCGCATGATATTGAATTTTATAGACTGTCGCAAAACACTAAAAATCCCAAATCCCTCACTTCTTGATGGATTATGCCAAAACGCCTCTACTATACTATAGTCGAATCGATTCATCTTTTTACGAGATCGTGTAGACAAACGACAAATTCTACAACTTCAATATTCAAGTGCCTACTTACAGAAAACTTTGGACGGATGACTCATGTTGAAAGCCCTGTTTCCATCAAGACAAAGTGTGTTGTATTCTGAAGGTGGTGGATATGTGTTTGGAGAGGGGAATTGAACTACTTCTAAATCTCTCATCGCTCTAGCTTCCGCACAAGCGGGAGTAGAGATCGACGTTTATGCCAACAATGTCACCGTTTCTTGTACTATCTACGCCTTTTGTCTGATTTGACACACGATCCGCATAGGCGTGGTATATCTGATTAAAGAAGTGAGCGTCATCCAGTAGACTAAAAAACGTCTGCTTTAGCTGATCCTTGTTTACATTGCAGAGTGATGCTGTTGGGGTCGGTTGTGCGAGATCATACTCATGATAACCTCACCCATTTGTCTTAGAAAAAGGAACGTTACATCTTGAATTAGAAACCACCGGTGTGAAATCCTGTTTGGCCGAGCCGTTAGTAGTACTACCCATGCCGCTGCTGTTGCTGTTGCTACGCTTCTCCTTTGAAGATCGTTGCAAGATTGCTGTGGGGTTGATTGTACCAAATTTTGCGGTACACACGGTTTGGCCAAAGCCCACGACCGCAAGTGATTGTTCACCCCAGTATTTGCGCGGAATCCACTCTTCGAGTTACCGTTTGTGTCTTCTAATTTTGTCGACGCCCATCCAAGTCGTTCGGCAACAATATGCACATGTGTGGGTCCACCACGATGACATCCACTTGACCTCATGCAAGTAAAGTAATGACACAACCGATTTTGGGTCCAATGCCTGGTAACCCTTGCAGTTTATCCAAAGAACGAGAAATATCACCTTGAAATTGTGTGTGTAAGAAAACTGCCACCTGTTTAAGCTGACGTACTTTGCAATGGCAAAAATCCACCGCTTTAAGCACTTCAACAAATCCTCCTCGTCTGTGAGCTGGACGACTTCAATAGTTCGGCCTTCTTTATTTTTTCGAGTCGATGCAATCGCTGCAGGCCGCAAACGTGATTGGATCTTGAGTCTGAGAGCTGAGCAAAGCTGCCACGAGGAGCTGGAAGCGCTCGCCTTAAGCACTCGACACACCTTTGCGTTCCGAACTTGTCGATAGATACGACCACTAATCCTTTTCTTCATATAGATTCCTTAGTAGATCTAGTTGCAGCTTACGCTTTACCAGGTGAGGTATGTCACTTTACTGAATGATCGATTTAAGCTCTGTCTTTATAACCTTCGTTTGACGACTGAAAAAAGATTTCAACTTCTTGTCTTGTTTGAACGTGGTGCTGTCCTATAGCTGCTCTTTATACGCTGCTTCGTTCTCTGTAGTTTGTTAAAAAATCTGTGCAGGTTGTGCAGTAGCATCTAGGTCAACGGCTGGTACAGTGTACCCTTTTGAACTTATCATGGGTCTTACTGTATATTGGGGGTGAGTCTATGGTTTGGGGGTGATTATAAAGGCGCCCTTATATTTTATATAATCATAATTTGATACTTAATGAATATCGACTTCTACTTCTTTCAGTAACTTTACCTACCCTCTCAAACCGATCTTTCAATTATTTGGCACCGGAGGAAGTACTTCCTCTGTCCAGGTCGAAAATGTGCAAATGGGGGTGGGGCCAGATATTCTCGACCCCTGGTCTGTTTGAGAAGCGAATTTCACCATTGTATTGGCTGAATCCTGGTGGATCGAGCTGTATTTTTTTAGAAGGAATTCGCTGCATTTTGCGACCAAGATCGCATTTTAAGCAAGCATGATTTCGTAACCTTCATTAAAAGTTTCCTAAATCATCGCTGACATAGCGATATTACCCGAAAAAGGGGTATTTGGAAAGGCCACGATCTCCTCTACGCGATTCCGCTGTTTAAACCACGTTTTAAGGCCTTTTTTTAATGCACGGCGGGTAACAAAACACTGGGTTTATCAAGAGCTCCCTTTTGTTTCTGGCCAATAGAAAGACGTTTAAGGAATGATGGTTATTTTTATTGGTATGTACCTAGTCAATTATGTTAATATTTACCAATTTTAACACAGCTTTTTTAGGATGAGGCTAAAAATAGCTAGCCTCGAAAGTCATGTCGAACTGTTTTAGTCGCAATAAATGTCTAAACATTTTTTTCACCGCTGTATCTATAGTGTAAATTCATTCCACCATTACGACAAAGAGAATCACCACCAGCACGATGATCGCGCCGCATAACTTGTGCGCCTGTCGTGACGAAAATAAACATATTCAAACCCATTAAAATTATAAAATTCTTATTTTAAACACATAAGTAAACAAACTTGTCTTATTTTTGCGAGCGTTAACTGCTCATACCGCTTTTTCTTTCCTAAAAAATGGCAACAGACATCATTAGATATTAATAACAGGCATCGTTAGATACTCCACGTCGTGGCATAATTTATTTGAAAAAATGAAAGGGGTACGTTTGGCGCGAATAGTTTCTAGAATCCCGCGTTTTAACAATCTTGCGCCAAGAATTAGATGGCCATCAAGTCCGTCATAATTGACCAATCAGATATTTTCACCTAAAGTAAAAAAAAACGACTGCACATTTTCAATCTGGACAGAGGAAGTACGAGTTTGAGAGAAGTAGTGACTTTGACGACGAAATGTTCAACACTAAATTAGTTTTAATATATTGTGTAGTGTGGCACACGATGACGTCTACTTTCGGAAAAAAATGACTCGGTATTTTACGACTTTGTAGATTTGGTATAACGTATTGCAGCAGATTATGAGCGCAAATTTGGTGTCTTAGCTTTTTCACGATAATTTCATAGAGAATGCATGGATTTGGACGGTTAAAACACCGATGAAAAGCCGATTTACGCGACCTGAGGATGGAATAATCGAAAACCTTAGCTAATCACGTCATTTTTCTCTAGAGCGGTTCAAACCCTGAAATCTGGTTATTTCCGACATCAGTTTATGAGCGGGCCACTATCACGAGGAGGTCCACTATTTGGCATCAATTTTGCGCAGACCAGACAAAAAACATAAGGATTGCACAGACGAGACCAAAACATAAGGATACATAAATTTACTTTGCTTTCTACCGTGCTGCTGTGGATCCCTCATCGAGCTTTTTTTCTGCTTCTTTTTAAAACTCATTTTTACTTTTTTTATAAGTTGTTGTGAACAGAGTAACCATACAATAATAGGCAGAAGACTGCTACTACCCTTCCTGAACGTGTACTGACTTGAGCTGATTTCTCTTGCTTGCAAATAAGTATACAACTTAATTAATTGCTTGCCTACATATGCATTAATCTATTATTGTAAAGAACCTAAGCGGAAAAAAAAAAAATATTCCCAATTAAAAGCTAGCGCTCCACGGGCGCCTAAGTTATCGATATATTGCAATTAGCCTTGATTGGGGTCCCAGTTTTGGCGCTTCTTCATATTATTAAGATCGCTACGTAGCCTGTTGGCGGAGCGAAATACATTTAACGAGAAGTATGTCAGATATCTTTTCAATTTCGTTTTTGAGTACATACCTCATCTACATCTCAACCTCATCTACATCTCAACCTCATCTACATTAACATTACTATCTAAGCGCCGTTTTCGACCATTCAAGTCTAAATCATCTCTATACTAGTACTAAATTGACGCACCGTCAAAAGCGTCATAAACTGCTGCGTCAAAAATCCCGCCAATCATCAGTTGCGATTTGTTTATGGTGAATGATGATTGGCCAATCTCGTTTTTTGCCCTCATAAACTGATGTCGCTCATAATCTGATGCAATACGTTATACTTCTACCAAATCTACGGCACCAATCGAACTTAGACGAATCAAATCAAACTTACAACATCCGCCCGCTGAATGCATGTCGAAAGCGGAAATACATAGGTAACGTTACTTCTAAAAACTCTCAAATCTGTTTGCACACATATACATAATGAGGATCCACGCAAACGATAATCCAATGCCACGGCGGAATTTTAAAAGCTTGGCGTAATAGACCATCAGATCCACATGGGGGGAGTCTATATCCAACTTACGTTTTGGCTAAATCCAACTCTTGAGTCATCAAGGGGTAGGGTTGCACGAAAGCCCGTACCAACATTTGTACCCGTTACATGGTACATGAACCAGGCCACGATTGGCAAGCTCTTCGTGTCGGCGACGAGTTTACTCCAGGATTGTTGCCTTAATAACGAACGCAGAGGCAAGAACAGTGCTCTGATAAAGCTAAACTTATTTCATGATCATATCCAATAACAATCTTCTGCGAAGTGTTTCGAAGTAAATGAACAGGTTCAGCTTTTAGGGCGTCGACGATACGCCAGGTACGATCGATAGACATCATTTAATATAACTACAAGAAAGAAGCGTTCGTGGATTGATGTATTGTTTTATTATCTCTAACACAAGGTGATTGGGTCAGTGTCTACCTCGTACTATGCTCGGCAATGCAAAAGATGTATGGTAAGATTTCATTTTAGCAAGATTCCTTCTCGTTTTGTAGCTTCTCAATTTTATCGTTTCGTGTAGATACTCGACTCGTTCGTTGTGTTAAAATAGAAAGAATTGCATCCCTTTGGAATGTTTACTTGTGCAAGAAGTAAACATTCACAAAGGAAGGAATACACGAAGAATTGCATCCGTTGTGAATTTTTACTTCTTACACAAGTAAACATTCCCATATTTTCTCTCTCTAAACATAACGAACGAGTCAAGTGCCTACACGAAACGATAAACTGAGAGAAACATACTGAGCAACGTGTAAAAAGTTAAGACATCATCCAGTAACTACACTTTTTTGGCCTAACCATTTTTGGCAACCCTGGCATTTTTTTGGGTAAAATTACCCTTTTTGGCCTTCACCATTTTTGGTGACCCTAACCCTTGATGACTCAAAAGTTGGATTTAGCCAAAATGCGAGACTCCCCCATCCACATGGATATAAACCTGGTTATACGTCATTAATAGTATTTTAATCATTTGGTGCATAAATCATATACTTCGTACCATTTAGTCATATGTATACAAAATTGACTCGGTATTTTACGACCCAACCGTTACTAGTTAATCCGGTTTGAGTGAGTTAAGAAAAGAAAGCATATGCAAATGATTTGGCCAATTGTTGTTTGTGGTAAGGTGCTTTTGTACGTTTCTGGTGTGAAGCCATCCATACGAAGATATCTGGCGAAAGCCTCGAGTTCATTATCATTCCAGAGAACATTTTTAATTTGATTCAAAAGCTCGTCACTGTATTCCTCCTTCCTCGCTTCAGCTTGTCTTATTGCGGCTTCACCGTGGGCCCTTAACTTAGCCAGCTTGGTGGTACTCCCTACCCTTTCTTCCGTACTGGTGTCTTTGAATTCGCGGCGCGCGATTGTACTTTTGACACCAGATGATCGAACGGAGTCGTGAGTTTTCTTGGTTAGGTAATGTGTGCCGTCTATATGGTGTCCGCTTGGCTTGCACTCAGTAATAAAATAGAATAAAAAATCGAACGCTCCAGGATAGAACCTTGCGGTGGATACTATCCAGTCAAGTTTGTTCGTCGTGCCAATCAAAAGATAATAACGTGCCCTTTGAAGTAATGACCAGACGACAGGGAATGACTACGAGAGCAAGCAAAACATCACGTGCTTGTCATAAAAAAGACATGGGTAATATAAGAGAAAAGCCAGCAAAGCTCGCCTGTAGGATGAAATGGACGGACTAGCCAACATACTCGTCGCCTGATTTACGTGGATCTGAGCAAGAAGGAATAAACATTGGACGGACAGAATAAAAGGCAAAAATGCTATAGTTGCTGGAGATTTTGGCAAATCATGTCGTTACATTTTGATGGATGGAGAAGCCAACATGCCGTCCGCATACTATTGGGCACGAGAAGTTGGTTTCTTGTTTTTACATCACGCGACATTGTCTTCAATACAATGACAACTCGTGTACCTTCGTTATAGGCACATACATACTCCGCTTGATACCGAGAGTATTCGAACTTGTGAGGCCACCCATAACAGAACGTAAAAAAGTCGGCGGGTTGACTAAAATGGACCACTGGAGAAGAAGATGAGGATGCCGGTAGCTACTCGTTCGCTCTCTATCTTCAATCGTAAGCCTACTAATAGCGATACCTCACAACCACCAGCCACCGATGGATCCGTACTGGAGCCGAAAAAGACATAAATGAATGGAGACGTAGCGACTGTATATGGACCATGTTAAGCTTGCATACAAACTGCTAGAGTGAATTGTTATGAGGGTTAAGCATCATGGCCACAGTGATTCCAGCCACCATGAAGTTGAAGACGCGCTTGAAACTGTAGTTTGGTTGTCAGCAAACAATTTGCGCGTAGTGTCGTAGCCGACCATTGTTGCCATGCGGATGTGGAAAGCGCAAAGCGGTACGTGACTGTGTTACATCATCTCTTCTTTCACGACTTTCAGCGCAAAATGGGCTTTAATTTCCTGAAACTGCTTAAACGGATCGTCCAGATAGCATGCGCCGGTTTTACGTCGATTACCCAGCTTCTTTTTTCTAATACTACTGTACACACACTGGTACAGTGTACCATTTCTTATCCCATGCTACACACTTTCCCTCAAGTCCTTTTTATGACAAGCACGTGATGTTTTGCATGCTCCGTAGTCATTCCCGTCGCTTCTGACGTTCGCTTGACTTGTCTTTACGAACTCTTAGCTGCCAGTCTGCACCATCTGAAACGACTAACGAAGCGAATAGGACCAAATTTCCGGTAGCATCGCAGCAGCACGTAGGAGAGGCTACGAAAAACACACAGAAATCTGTGAAAATAACACAAACACACAAGCGAGAGAAGGGGTTTACTATGTCACCTACCCCTAAACCCTAAAACCCCCTTACCGTCGCCGGTAAGACCCTAAGCCCGCTACGACCTTCAAGCAAAGCCTCCGCTTGCATTATGGGCAATGCTGGGTCCTAGGTTTACGTCCGCGTGCTTCGCACGGCATGTAAACCTCAGGCAAAAGTTTAGGTTGTGTTTTCTCCTGTGTAGTTGTCTCGTCTCCTGTGTGCCCCATGTGTTTCCCTGTTTATGTGTGAATTTGCATACCGCTATGTATCAAGCGACCAAAAAGATGCACTTTATGAACGGCGGCGTAAATAAATGCATCGTAGAAGTCGCAGGCATTCTTAGGATTTTGACTAATGTCGTAGGCATTCTTAGAATTTTGACTAGATAGATGTCGCAAGCATTCTTAGGATTTGAACTCATGACCTGATGCTAACTTGATGGCTTTCTTCTTTCTCCATGCGTTAGTATCTCGCCAAATGGTTTTATTTTGCGCAATGGTATATAAAGCCATGCGATACGAGACCACGGGCTATGTTCGCGCAAATAAATGGACTGCCTCTACTGCATTACTATGTAACGCTAGTACTGTATCGAAGTTTGTCTCTTGAATTGGCTGTCGAACTAATTTCTGGTCGCAAAAAATGGCCGAAGTTCAACATTAATCTGATCGAGGATCATGTCACCTACAAGTGATCTATTGGAGGTCAAATCTCTCTCGGTTAGAAATTCATCTCTTTTTATAGAAATAGATCATCGCGTATGGCAACAATGTCGACTTTATCTCGAGCAACTAACAATGCAAAGATCATCATGATCAGTAAAGTGTCGCCAAAACCTCACTGTCTTCAACTACGCAAGAGCTCGCAAATGACCTTTTTCATTTTTTCAGTTCGTCTTCGCGAGACGAATGAATGAACGGATAATAACTGAATTTTCTACAATGGACGAAGTTGAACTCAACTAATCATCACCAGTGACGCAAGTTCTCTAAAGATGCGTAACTTACTAGTACATGTACATGTATTTGTAGAAGCTACAGAAAAACGGAACCAAAAAATTATTTTGCTCCTCGGAAAATTTCATCGAGGGACATCGACGGGGGTGGGTGGGTGGGGGCGGGTAGGGCATTGATTCTCGATCTTTCGTTGAGCGAAGTACATCTCATTGCCCGTCTTCATTATTAATTTTTCTCTCACGCAGACCGCCGTTCTTACGTCCATAAACCAATGCGTCTAATCTATCTTTTTCTAATAGCACCTGCAGTTTGTTTTGCAATCAGCCAAGGCAAGCCAAGCGGGGACCATGTGGATCTTTCGAAGAAACCTCATGACACCTTGAGCTCGGCGAACGCTAAAAAATCTGGAACCGCCTTCTTACGACATAAGAATCATCATGCGGAAGAAAGAGGAGGGACTCTTACCCCGGAAGCTCAGCTAAAGAAACTAGGCGCCTCGGCAATAGGAAAAGCGGAAGCGAGGAAGGCGGAATACGGCGAGGAGTTTCTGAATAAAATCAAAACAGTGCTCGAGGACAAAGAGGAGCTTAAGAAATTCGACCGATGGCGTAATTTCTTTCGCTTCACCCCAGAAGTATACCGAAACTATAACGAGCTGAAAACAAAAGAGGAGGAAGCAGTTGCAGCAGCATACGGCCATTATTATGCATCTCAGCGTTAACACTCGGGCAAAAAGGTTGAATTGCCGTAAGTTTTATCAATCTTATTGAGTGCCTTTTCCTACTAGTTAGTATAAAAGATGCTCCACCAATAAAGTTGACTTAAGTTTTGTATAGCGCACCTGTACCGTAATCCTCATGTACCCTCTGTACCATAAATCAGGTATAATGTACCGTAATAAATGAAGAGCACAAACGATTCGGAAGACAGTCCGATAAAGGGAGTAGCGAGGAGGAACAAGTCTGAATCGGATAATTCGTGGCCGCTTCGTCTTCGTCTTCAGAGGATGATGACAGCATGCCAAAGAACCGTGCTGTTGGCTGAAGCATACGCCTGTAGTAACAAAAGCCAAAGAGTATTGAACCGTCAGCAACAAAATTACAACTTTGAAAAAGCCGGTATACATGTACACTCTGTTAAAGTTTTTTTTTTAAAATAGCAGGCGACAACTTGAGATACATATAGCCTAATTTTTATAATAGTAACAACGTCAAGTGAATAGTTTGTAGCATCTTTATAGCTGGTGCCACCGAAAAAAGGTGCAGTCTGTCTTGGTCCCAGGCTTTTAATTTAGCGAAGTATAAACAACTGACGAACACCACAAGAAATGGAAATTCATCATTCCCAACATGTAGACTGAGACCGGCGACTCATTCTCTTAATAGAAGAAACAGCATGCCAACAACTTGGCGCGAGCACGCCCATCCAAGGCATGAATTGATGCGAATCGACGGATTGCAAAAGACGGTCACCTAGCGAAGATTGCTTGAAAGGATCTTTGTGCCGGTCACTTCGACGTAAATGTAGTCGCGATTCTTGACATGTCTCATCGAACGGCGTCGCGCGTATCATGTTCCATCCAGTTCACAACCATAGATTGACATGAATTCGTTGAAGTTGGTGGTAGATTTGCTCTTGTCGTCACTAGACGAGCTGTCAGTTGAAGTTGACTCAGCCAATATCATTGAGATTGCCAGACTGACACACCTGTACCGTGGTGTACACCACGGTACAGCCATCTGACCGGTGTACGTTGTACCTTATTTTTGTTGGAATTTTGTACCCATTTGGTGTTCGACGCTAAAGTGCGAAAAGGTAAAATTCCTGTTTTGACGAAAAATTACAGTAGGACACTATACATAACATTTAGGTTACAAAGAAGTAAGTTCTGATTTATCTTAGTACCTTTTATATTACCGTAATAGACATGTTATAGATAACACAAATGTGCAGCAGAAACCAACTCAATCAGAGACTGTTACTTAAGACAACTTCACTTTCATAACCTCTCAACACACATATAGTGAGTAGTATTGTAATTTTTAAACGACAAAATTTAATAAGGTAACTTATCACTTTTGGTTCAATTGCTTTTTAGATGCACGGTCATAATTGATCTCCTCTCTAATACGATAACCCGTACTTTATTGAGTGAACTCAAAAATGATCCAAATATAGGGATGTTACTTGTAGCAAGTTTGATATTTGTGACATGTCCATTACGGTAGTACCAAAACGAATAAGCGACGCACAGGTTCAGGACCGGCACGGTAGTCCTCTGACATGCCATCGAACTAAGTGTTTCTGTTAAGTGGTATTGTCCTCTAGCTCTAACCGGCTAAGGACTTAACCGAGACATAACCGTTACACTACACTTATCCACAAAAATTGCGAGAGCGAGAAAAAACTCTAAAAACAAATTTAATTGCAATACACTTGGTTAAGGCCTATAACCTGCTGGAAAATCGTGTCGCTTGCTTGCCACCCTTCTTGGGCGTAAGTCGGTTTTCGCCGAGACTAAGGTTTTCGCTTCTCGTGGCGAACAATTTTTTTATTTTGTTTCGATTAAGTGTTTTCTCGTTACGATCAAAGAAGAAAAAGGTGAAAAGTCGAATGTGGATATGGAGACGGTGCTGGAGTATTTAAAGCGCATGGATAGACGTCTCGAAGCAGTGGAGGAGGGTGCACCAGAACAGCCACCGGGAATTGGCCCGCAAGGGATGGCGGCGGGAATTGCCCCTCAAGCGAATCTGTTCGAAAATCAGGCTGGAATGCCGGTGGTATAAAAGTCCCAGCATTAACGCTTCAGATTTTTTTCGGGTGTGGAACTTTACCCGGGACTTGGCTCGGGTTTTAGGCAATGGGCCTACCTGTTTGTTGGAGCCGTGGAAATCGCAGAACTATCGTCTAGTTTTGTGTGAACCGAACGGTTAAAAGTTAGTAAACTGGGCGAACATTTGAAGCGGGTGGCCTTGAGTTATTTTCAAGCTAATATCGGCATCTGGTGGTAGATTAACCAAACCCTCTACTTTGTTCTGCAAAATTTTTTGAATGCGTTCAAGGTAAATTTCACGCATCATCAAGCCGCCATGTTATTTGCAGCCAGAAAAGACCCTAAAAGGTCATCATGGGCAGAACATTGCTTCTATATGGTGATTCTGCGAAAGAAAGCGAGTCAAGCTAGTGCCTTATTGTAGAAAATAGCCGCTCCAAGACTCAAGATTGCTATGATGGAGCGGTATAACCCACAGAGGCAAGACTACATACAACATGTACAGGAGCTTGTGGCATGGGCGCAGGAGCTCGATGATGACGCACAAAAGTTCAGAAAGCCCTAGAGAATTGTCGTGAATTCCGTAAACAAAATTGGCTACAAAAGGGTATGCTACAACTGTGGAAACAAAAGGCACATGCGCAGAGATTGCCCCCGACAAGGACATCGCAGACAGTTTAGAAGAAATGAACGCAAAGAGCGTGGTGGAAACCAGATGTCTGAGCAACGTTTCGCGCTTGCCACGGGCAAACAAGAACGCATCACAAAATGGAAATCTCGGAAATATGTTGGACACCAACGACGACCTATGAATTGTTGACAGTGGAGCCAGCAGGCACTTGGTTTCTGACGAAAAGATGCTGGAAAACTCTAGAGGCTACACGGATGAAGATGGTTTGACTCTCCCCGATGGTGAAGAATTAGAGGTGACAAAAGTCGGCAAGGGCTCCCTAAGGGGACAGTTAAACGCAACCACGTGCACCATAATAACGGTGTCGGAAGTGTTTTTTGATTTCTACGTGAAAAGGATACCTTTTAAAGGATAATTGAAAGTTAATGAAATTGGTTTTTTCTAAACAAAGTCTTATTTCGTATTGAAGTGTCTGGATCTGATTTTGTCGCGCGTTAGTATGCAAGTGGGAGATACATACTTTGCAAAAGTTCTCGAACATTGTGAAGAGCGTGGCGTCAAGCGAAGTGAAGAACGGTGTCCAGGGGGGACGTTGCACCACTTTCACGCTCGCCTTGATCATCTTGCATACGACGCAGAGGAAAAACTGGCTAGATACCCAAGGTCAGGCATTAAGATCACGGATCATGCACGTCCGAACTGCCTGACCTGTGCGGAAGGGAAAACACAAAGGTCTAAGCAACCAATAAAAGTCTCAGGGAGGAACACACCGATCGATCGCTTCGGTGGAGTGATATGCAGTGCCCTGAAGGGTCCAATCAGCCCACGAGACAGGCGCGGAAACCGTTTCCTGGTCGTTTTTTTTCAACCATTTATCCAACTATGTTCGGGTCTTTGCTGCAAGCAAGATCGTGCAGCAAACATGTTTTAACACTTCTTGTGTTGGTTTGAAGACAAGTTTGATTGTCGAATACATGTTTTACGTTCCGATGGTGGTAGATAATTATAACAGTGGATTTGTTCTGTGAGCGAACGGGCGTACGTAGACAAATTACTGTGGCCAATACCCCGGCCTCGAATGGAACGATCGTATGTACCGAACCATATTGAATATGGTTCGGTGCACGATTTTTGAGTCCGGAGTTCCCTTAACTTTGTGGACGGAGGCAGCTGAGTATGCGACTTACATACTCAACCGTAGCCCCACCCGGTCGAATCCTGGCGGGCACCTCCAATTCAAATAGACAGACAAAAATTTTGGAAAAGATTATTTTGTGACTTCTCGACTGTCGTGGAGTTAAATAATTTGAAATCATATTAATTATGGCACAAATCTGGGGGGGGGGGTACTGGCGTATGTGCCTAGCGCGTACACAAAAGCCCCGACGGAAGGAGAATATGAAATTCATCTTCAGATACCTAAGGGCGTGGAGATTTCGCCTGAAAGTTTTAGGAACTGGTGGTGGAAAGTGCCAAAGACCTGTTTCTAAAGCTTGAAAGGAACCTGTATGGATTGGAACAGGCTGATACAAATTGTTACGCAAGACCCAGATTGATTTAAATGTCAGACAATGTTTGATAGATACCTTCATTTTTGTGCAATCAACCGACCACGACACTACTTTAGCGGGCGTATACGTTGACGATCTGTTTGTAACTGCAACAAATTCAAGCTTGGTGGGTATGTTTTTCTCACAGATGATAATGTTTGAACTGAAGGACATTTGGAATGTTCAAAAGGTTTTGGGCATGCGAATCGAAGGAGTTCCCGAAACGGGTTACCTCATTGATCAAGAAGTTACGATAGAAGAAATGTTAAAGAAACGTGAGTTGCAAGATCGAGCGCAGTAAAACACCTGTTTTGGAAGATAATTTTTGGAGCACCTGAAAGTTAAGTTACCTACGAAGTTTGACGAGAATATACCTACGATAAAGGATTTTTAGTCTCTCATTTGCAATTTTTTGTGGCTTTTACAATGTACGCGTCCTGACATCGCGTTCGCGGTTCATTGGACGACTCGGCATACACATGCACCGAGTCTCCTATATTTTCAAATGGCACAGTACATAGCTCGCTACCTCAAGAGTTTGAAGTCTTTGAAACTGGTTCTAAAACACGATGGTGGAGAACCTCCACCAATACGCATTGTCAGCTACAGCAATGCGGATTTCGCTATTGACAAGGATCGCAAGAGTATAAGTGCGAACGTCATTTTTGTAGATGGAATCATTGCAGGATTGAACTGCAAGAAGCAAGTAGCTGTTACACTGTCCACTGTCGAAGCGGAATTCGTGACCGCAGCAGGTGGAGGGAGGCAAGCGCTTGGGATAAAAAAATGTTTGATGAAATTGGTATGCATTCCCGAGCGCCGATTGTGCTCAAGATTGATAACCAGGCAGCGATTGTCCAGTTGCAGAATGAAGCTAGTGCTTCCAGCTCGAATCATATGGATATTAAATTGAAGTTTATCAAAGATTATACGAGGAAGGGACAGATGCGACCGGAACATGCTTCGATTGGAGATATGGTATGACCAAGACATTGAGTGCGCCAAAGATTGCGGAGTTACGAGAGCAAATTGGGCTAAAGTGATGGTTCTATTAGATAAACTGGCTAATTGCGCTACTGTGTGTGCAAGTCCGGTGGAGGTCCGAAATGTATATGCATGGTAATGTGTCCCAGTATTTCTCGGAAGGAGTGTTGGAATTTTGTACCCATTTGGGTTCGACTCTAAAGTGCAAAAAGGTAAATTTCCTGAAAAATTACAGTAGGACACTATACATAACATTTAGGTTGCAAAGAAGTCAGTTCTGATTTATTTTAGTAACCTTTTATAATAACTTTTCCTTTTACACCAGAATCAAATAAGCGACGCACAGGTTGAGGACCGGCATGGTAGTCCTCCGACTTAGCCATCAAACTAAGTCTTTATGCTAAGTGGTATTGCCCTCTAGCTCTAACCGTCTACGGACATAAAGCATACGCAACAAGGTACCCTACAAGCTCTAACCGGCTAAGGGACTATCTACGCCCAAGAAGGGTGGCAAGCACGCGACACTACTTTCCAACAATTTTAATGGTACAGGGAGGGGGGCGACTATCTTGGAGAGGGGGTGGTGGTGCGAATAAGATATTCCATGACGTTGGCTTGCAAGTGTTGGGCATATATTTTTCCGCAGAATGTATGTCCTTCCTGAAACTAATATAACCATTTATATAAATTCAATTAATAGTAGCTCGTAAGTAATTTACAGGGTTGAGTCATGAAAAATATAGTTGTCAACAACCACATAAGGATCAGGGTATACGAACCATAAGAATATGAACATTGGGTCACCAACCAACGATTCGCCTCTAGTAAGGATGATTAGATCCATCCTCCTTCACATATCATTTTGTAATTCTACTTTGGAAGATGACAGGTAGCCGTACAGTGCTCACATATGAGCAAAAACACACAATTCAGCATGACACCCGAATCAATTGTACCCCCGAGATTGAACGTACTGCATAATAAGTAGACCACGGGCTATGTTCGATTTTCTGGTGGCATTCAAGGCTGCATGAGACTATTTTGGTACCGAAGTCTGTCTCTAACTTCGCTGTCAACTACCGCAAAAGTTTGATAGATTTGGCATGCTGAAAGGTTTGATATCCCCAAAACTCCACAAAACCACCCGTGCATGCATCGACATTGCCATATATTCTGCCTCGGCGGAACTAGTTGCAACAGTACGCTCCAACTTAGACTTGAAAATAACGGGAGCTCCAGCCATGCAAACTAACACACCGCCAGTATACTTACGATAGTCTACACTGCTGCTCAAATCAGCATCGCTCCAGGCAGTAATCTTCACATCGCCACTATTTTCACCACGGTACTGAAATTCAACCGATATTTTTAGGTAGCGAACAACACGAATCGCTGCTTTGCAGTGTACTTGTCAGGGTTCTTAATTGACTTAAATGCGTAAATGCGAATGAAATATTCAGTACAGTAGTGACACGATCAATGAGCGGTAAGACCGGCGCTGCATATGCTGCTGCTCATCTATAGAGGCTAGTGTTGCTAGTATAGATCCGTATGTATCAAATGTCTGTATAATTCACAGTATTATACAGGCGTATTATACCACATTTAAAATACATCATATTATACGTATTTAACGTACTTTTTGTGCTATTATATGCAGGCCTCTTAAAAGTAGGTAGAACTTCATATCAACCAAATTTAATGGAAAATAGGTATTCTGACACCCCATATTATGCAGGCGTCCAAAATTGTATGGGAGTCTGGCAAAAGGCAATTTTGTTTTGCTTTTTGCCACACCCCCATACAATATTAGGTACTCTTGCAGCATACAAATTTCAAGATAAACCAACCAAGTAAGTACTCTAAAGTTATTGTCGGATTGTTATTTTATTTAATTATAAGAATCCGACAATAGCTTTTGGACAGAGGGAGTACCATGTTGGAACCGCGAAGGACGGCATGGATTTTTCATCTTTTGATCGGCACACAGTAGAGATGCCCATGTAGATGTGCATGCTGAAGCTCGTGTTGATGCTTGTGTTGTCAGTTATATTGTCATTACCGGATGCTGATGCAAACGGTGTGCTCAATGCAGCAGCACTTTATCCATCTGGAGGCTACTCCTGCGTCAGATAGGTGCATCGACCAGCAAACGTTGAGCTACAATCGGGTTTTAAGGTGGGTCCGAGTTTGTGGCTGTAATTTAGAAAGACGGTACATTGTGGTGGAGGATGTGAGTAATATGGAGTGAAGATCAGTGAGCTACATTAAAAGTATATTAGAAAGAATAGGTGCGTTTTTCTAATGATACAACAATTTTAGCCTATCGACTATGCAAAGTAGATACTAAACGTGACAGATAGGTAAAGCAGCGACCCCACAAGCACATTGACCCACTTGCTTTTACTTTAACGTGCGTTTTTGGGTAAAAAAAGTCGAAATTTTCTTGTCAAAATAGGCATTCTAAAATATTTTGATTAGGCATTCTGTTTTTTTTTCTCGACACACTGCCTACTTTTAAGAGACCTGGCGATATGGATTGAATCGTAGGACACCCGAAACTAGTGTAGAAATAGCTTTATTAGAGTATTGATACAAGAGGTAAGATGATAGGATAAACACATATATTTTCAAAATGTTTAATACCACTCACTACTTTAAAACAACAATTAA